>SNQJ01S0028944.1:0-16487 GCA_010110895.2 Picea sitchensis
TGTTGTCGATAGGAGATAATATTATTTTCTCACCTGTATTTTTTTGTTTTTTCATAGTAATAGAAATGCTATGATACATGAGAGGAAACGAGTGTTGTGAGTAATAAAATGGTTCCACGCAGTTGAATGCACCTATGCTCAATGCAAGAAAACACATGCGAGATGAGAACACTCGTGGGGGGGGGATGCTTCCTCTACGGGTAAAGGGTTTTCAAGTTGCAAAGGATATATGGAAGGCATTGCTTGTCTAATGCTGAGAATTGTTGGGGAAAGAGGCTTATAACGAGAAAGCAAAAGATGACATTAGGCTCAACAATGAAAGAAGGGTAATGGGATGCAATTAAAAATTAACTCAAAAGTGTCATTTTTCGTAGATTTAATCCCCTAGGTCTGAAAAAGTATAAAATAATACCTAGGAGAACTCTTCTAGCCGATAGTGACCAAAGTGTTCGTTTTTCGTAAGTACTCTATTTGTTATGGAAAATGGTTAAACTTATACCAAAATAGATGTCCTTTCAAATCCATTTAACAAGTGTGAAAGAGACAATTTGTAACATCCAATTCTAATGAGCACATGTTATACTAACTTATTCTTTGAAGACACTTGAGAGAAAGTGATCTCGTTATCATACATTATGATTATGTTTTTCTTATGAGTTATGTTATGATGTCATTGTGATTATATGATTAATTTCTAGATGTATATCTGTATCAACAAGTATTATTGATGAGTTTCTTTGAGTGTGCGGGATACATGATAGGTTGATGATGTTGATGGAATCAATGAATTTCCTTGGACTTTGGATTGAGTCAGGGAGTGGACATGTATTTGGTTTGAGTTTTGAGAATTAATTTACATGTATATATGATGATTTCAATATGGATGTTATGTATATGGATTATTGACAGTATTCTTGTCAATGGATGTAGGCTTGGTGACGCTTGCTAATCCGACTCACATAAGAAGTAAAGGGGTCATGCACAAAAACCAGACAATTGAGGGAGAGGTGTGGCAACGTCCCTATTGCAGCCTACTAGCACTCTCGTCGTGACCTGAACTGTAGGTTAATGATTACCTAGTTCCATAGTTCCATGATGTCGCGAGGGAGGATTGAGACAGTCGCTCACAAAGAAATCTAAGGGGCACATAATAAGGATGAATCATTATTCCTTAGAAGCCCTTAGTCTCTCACAAGGTCGATCGAGTGGAGTGTTGACTCCAAGTGTCAGACAAACTTCCAAAACTAGTCAAAGGCGAGTGGCATCCTTGGAGCATGGACGTGCATCTTGAAGGGCACGTCGTGTAATTAAATTGTGAGTCAATAAAAATCTAGATGGCCTAGAAAATATAATAAAAATGTTGAGACCTTGTTAGAACATAATGGTTAATTAATCATTAAATTATAAGCTAAAAAATATAAACAAGATTCTAAGCCTGATTCTAAGTCTAAGTCTAAATAAGGGACTAAATAAAATACTAAACGAGTTAAGTGAATTGAGATATAATCAAAGTCTAAGAAAAGAGGGAATAAGAATTAAAAGTTAGGTAAATGCACATGTGTGCATGAAAATAATAAAAGAGATTTATCAATAAAAAGAAAATAAAACATGAGAGAATAGGTTGTCCATATAGAGGAGCATCTTGAGTCAATCTACCACTAATCCTAACTAAAAGAAGACTCCTAATGTAATTCAAACTAAGATCTAGTTAGGGGACACAAAATAAATGAAGGATTGGAGAACTAAGGAACAACTAAGAGAAAAAATAGGAACACTTTAGGGAATGAGAGGGAAAATTCTTAATTAAATAAAATAAAAAGGGAATTAACATGTGGAACTTGGGGAGAGTGTGACACATGTATTGGGTGAACAATCTTTTAATTAATTTATAAAAATGTAATTATTTTTGCATGAGGACATACGTCATTGAGAAAAATTCTATAAAAGAATTGGAGAAGAGGGGAATGGGATCTCACTTTTGCTAGTATTGTTATGCTGCCAAAATTTTTCTTGACTAAGTTTTATTTGTGAGGGTTGGGTTTAGAACTTGTGAAAGAGTGGAAGCTCTTTCTGGCGAGGAAAGTTTTGGGTGCTATTGTTTTTGGTTTTTGTGTGTGGCCCCTTTATGGCTCGAAGGGGATAAGGGGGAAGAAGAGTACGTCTAGCGCTGGATGAAGAGACGATGAAATTTTGGATTTGGAAAGCTAAGGAAAAAAAGTGTAGCGCAAGATCTGGAGTGAAGATCAATTCTATCCTTATTGATTTTGACTCCGATGTTATGTTGTTATGGATATTTAAATTTTTCTAAATGTTATATATAAACAGGTTTCATTCTTGATTACCAGTGTATAGTATAATTCAAGACATCAATCTGGAAAATTTATTTAACTATTGTTTATCGATGCAAGGAACAAGGAGTAGAATTGAAGTTTAAATTCTGTATAAACTATGTTCGTTTTAAAATTATGATAGAATGGAAGGTGGAATGGCGACACGATATTCTGGTATTGAATTTAAGTATGTTATATCGTTTATTGATGCAATCGATGGCGACACGGTATTCTGGTATTGAAATTTAAGTATGTAATCTTTTTTATTGATGTAATGAATAGGGAAAAGTATTACAGCCTAATTCTATATAAACCATGCTGTTGAAAAAACAAAAATGAATCGAATAGAATGGCGATGCTAATTTTTCATATTTTCTAAACCACTAATGTCTTACCATAGTTTTAGTTTACGATCGATGCCTTCACCATTCATTAAATTTAGTATATCTCTTAAATAAAACTAACCAGATCATGTTTAGAAATAAAACTAATTTTATAACTTAAATATTATATTGAGAATATTAAAGTTATATAATAGATTCTTTCACACTTAGTTAATATCTTCTTATGGATATTGGTAACGGTTGGAGGTACATTATTGACGTAAGTGGTACCATAAATTATGTTATGAATAAATAAAGTTTAAATGATATTCTAATTGATTTAACCTTACCTAAGAATTATTAGTATATATAATTGGTATTGATTTCAAGTTATAGTCATTGCCATGCTTCATAATTTAATTTAGCTTTATTTTAATGTTTTAATTTAACATGTAAACAAGGTTCTTTTCTCCTTCGGCATAAGTAAAATTGTGTAAGTAAATTTCTTGGTTAAAATAAATTTTGATTTTTAATATATAATCTTCTTGGACATAGAATGATATCTAGTAGATCTTTTTACGATTATTGTTAAATTTTAAAGGATAGTAATTGGCACTTGATGAAAACTAAATTTTCAAGGATAGTAATTGGTACTTGATGAAAACTAATTGACCCAATTTATTAGAGTTAAGGGTAAGACTAGGTAGTAGTCCTGTCATCCTTGCTGTATGTATAACATGATGATATGGAGTTTATATGCTAAGTCATTAAGATGTTAAGTGATAGTGGTATCTTTATCACGTATAATAATGGTTGTTGTTATAAGATAGTGAATTTTTGAATTTGAATAGGATAATTTCTTAACATTGTCTCGATATTAATGTAGTAATTTTTAATTCAAACATTGTTATCTCAATGTGACCTTAATCTTGATGTTTGTAGTGAGGGTCTTTACATATGGTATTAGAGTGAGGTTCAATGCTACGACATTGGACCGTTATGCCTCCCACTGTCTTATTTTAATGGTTAAATATATTTCGCTAATAAAATTTTGAAATTGTCCCTGCATGTAATCATGGTTAGAGGACACACGATGAGTAGGCGTCGTGGTGTGAGAGGAAAATGTACGCTTCCTCCGAGTGTATCCATGCTAGATGGATCTAACCCTCAGGGAGATGAGTAGACTACTAAGGAGGACTAGGTTGTTGTGGGAGAAGTGTTAGGTATGATGAGATCCTTCCAGAGGATGTCAAAGGCATTAATCAACTTCTTGGATCGAGATGAAGGCAGAGCGTCTATGCCCAATGAGGGTTCACAGCGCACTCAATAAGGCAATAGTAGTATACAAAGAGAACTCGAGAAAGTGAAATTTCTCGAGTTCTGGGGTGCCATAGACGGCTTAGCCGCCGAAGCACGATTGGAGAACATGGCGATGTGCTTCACACTTCGTGATTGCACCTCCAACATGAAAGCACACATGGAGGTATTTCAACTGAAAGGGAGTGCTCTACTTTGGTGGAAGACACTCCTACCTCACCTAAACATGGTCGTTGAAAACGTTTCATGAGAATTGTTCAAGGAATGATTCCGGGAGAGGTAATTGTCGGATGAATTCATTGAGCACCATTTTAATGAGTTCAATGCCTTATGAAAGGGTAGTTGTACGCTAACGGAGTATGAATCCAGGTTCATGGAGCTACCTAGATATGATCCACATCTGAACATAGAGAAGTTAAAGGTTAACAATTTTGTGTTCAGCCTAAACTTCAAAATTCATGCGAAAGTGAGGATATCGAGGCCTTAGACATTGCACAATGCAGTTTAGAAGGCCGTCATTGTTGAAGAAGAGATGAACAATGTGGGTCAGGGCAGAACTCCTTCTAGATAGACCGGAAAGGTGTGACCAGGAGCGCAACAACATCATACACCATCCAGACAGACTTATGGGCATCGTGATATGGCTAGAGGACCTGTATTTTCGACACATTAACAACACACTCCTTAGTAGAGGACTCCCTACAGAGCACGTCAATAGTAGCATCAACAATGTCGTTTGTAGCAACAACAATAGTTTGGATCTAGTCTGCAGAATAGACCAGTACAACAAACTCCTAGGCCAACGACTTCTCCTTCTAGGACTAGGAGCAACAGACCGAAGAATGGATGTTGGACATGTGGAGAGCCACAGTACCAGAGAGATTTTCCTATTGAGAAGGCAAGAGAAGTCAGATCATCAAGACCTATGACAGTTGTAGATTTCTAGCGGGGAATATCACCCTATTACTATATTGGGTCAAAGTATAGGCAGAGCATTGATCTCCCTTAAAAGACAATCCTATTTCTAAATCACCCCAAACAATATGATCTCAAAATATAAGAGAAGGAAAAGAGGGTGTAGCTTATATCCTTTCGGTTGGTGTAGACCTCCTTCTCCTTTGTAGTTTCTTGGAATATTGGTCTCCTCCCAAAGATGACCTACAAATAATTTAAGCAACAAAGCTACAAGATATTCTATCTCTACTTATCAGGGTTAGGGTTCAAATAAAATAGTGAATGCATTAATCAAATAAGCATAAAAACACAACATTTGGGACAGAAACAAGATTCTTTCATTCAAATGTAAAGATTACAAATAGTTACAAACTTGTCGTTGGCAAATGCTAAGTGAACCTGGTCTAGGCTCCTCTTACTTCTTCTCCAAGTGCATCATTCTCTTAATACCTCTCACAATCAACTAATCTTCTTCGGAATTAAGGAAGGGATTGTATAGAAAGAGGGATGGAGGGGGAATAATGAGGCCACGTATAATAATGGTTGTTGTTATAAGATAGTAATGGTGGTATCTTTATCACGTATAATAATGGTTGTTGTTATAAGATAGTAAATTTTTGAATTTGAATAGGATAATTTCTTAACATTGTCTTGATATTAATGTAGTAATTTTTAATTCAAACATTGTTATCTCAATGTGACCTTAACCTTGATGTTTGTAGTGAGGGTCTTTCATATGGTATTAGAGTGAGGTTCAATGCTATGACATTGGACCGTTATGCCTCCCACTGTCTTATTTTAATGGTTAAATATGTTTCGCTAATAAAATTTTGAAATTGTCTCTGCATGTAATCATGGTTAGAGGACGCACGATGAGTAGGCATCGTGGTGTGATAGGAAGAGGTATGCTTCCTCCGAGTGTATCCATGCCAGATGGATCTAACCCTCAGGGAGATGAGTAGACTACTAAGGAGGACTAGTTTGTTGTGGGAGAAGTGCTAGGTATGATGAGATCCTTCCAGAGGATGTCAAAGGTATTAATCAACTTCTTGGATCGAGATGAGGGCAGAGTTTCTATGCCCAATGAGGGTTCACAACGCACTCAAGAAGGTAGTAGTAGTATACAAAGCGAACTCGAGAAAGTGAAATTTCTCAAGTTTTGGGGTGCCACAGACGGATTAGCCGCCGAGGCACGGTTGGAGAACATGGCGATGTGCTTCACACTTCTCGATTGCACCTCCAACATGAAAGAACACATGGCAGTATTTCAACTGAAAGGGAGTGCTCTACTTTGGTGGAAGACACTCCTACCTCACCTAAACATGGTCGTTGAAGACGTGTCATGAGAATTGTTAGAGGAATGATTCCGGGAGAGGTAATTGTCGGATGAATTCATTGAGCACCATTTTAATGAGTTCAATGCCTTATGAAAGGGTAGTTGTACGCTAATAGATTATGAAGCCAAGTTCATGGAGCTACTTAGATATGCTCCACATCTGAACACAGAGAAGTTAAAGGTTAACAATTTTGTGTTCGGCCTAAACTTCAAAATTCATGCGAAAGTGAGGATATCGAGGCCTTAGACGTTGCACAATGCAATTTAGAAGGCTGTCATTGTTGAAGAAGAGATGAACAGTGTGGGCCAGGGCAGAACTCCTTCTAGATAGACAGGAAAGGTGTGACCGGGAGCGCAGCAGCATCAGACACCATTCAGACAAACTTATGGGCATCGTGATACGGCTAAAGGACCTGTATTTTTGACACCTTAACGACACACTCCTTAGTAGAGGACTCCCTACAAAGCACGTCAGTAGTAGCATCAACAATGTCGTCTGTAGCAATAACAACAATTTGGATCTAGTCCGCAGAATAGACCAGTACAACAAACTCCTAGGCCAGCGGCTTCTACTTCTAGGACTAGGAGCACCAGACTGAAGAATGGATGTTGGACATGTGGAGAGCCACATTACCAGAGAGATTTTCCTATTGAGAAGGCAAGAGAAGTCGGATCATCAAGACCTATGACAGTTGTAGATTTCTAGCGGGGAATATCACCCTATTACTATATTGGGTCAAAGTATAGGCAGAGCATTGATCTCCCTTAAAAGATAATCCTATTTCTAAATTACCCCAAACAATATGATCTAAAAATATAAGAGAAGGAAAAGAGGGTGTAGCTTATATTTTTTCGGTTGGTGTAGACCTCCTTCTCCTTTGTAGTTTCTTGGAATATTGGTCTCCTCCCAAAGATGACCTACAAATAATCTAAACAACAAAGATACAAGATATTCTATCTCTACTTATCAGGGTTAGGGTTCAAATAAAAATGTGAATGCATTAATCAAATAAGCATAAAAACACAACATTTGGGACAGAAACAAGATTCTTTCATTTAGATGTAAAGATTACAAATAGTTACAAACTTATCGTTGGCAAATGCTAAGTGAACTTGGTCTAGGCTCCTCTTACTTCTTCTCCAAGTGCATCATTCTCTTAATACCTCTCACAATCAACTGATCTTCTTCGGAATTAAGGAAGGGATTGTATAGAAAGAGGGATGGAGGGGGAATAATGAGGCCAAATCTCATAAAAGGGCTGCAAAAACTTGGGCAAGGAGGGAAAGGGATTTTGGAAAAGATTCTCTATTATAATGCTTGATGTTGGAATGGGACCCTAAGACCTCCTTTTATATGACAAAAGGATAGTTATTCAGTTTGGGGATGGGATACATCAGGTGAAATGGTTAGGAAACATCCAATAGCCCGTTAACTCCATTGAATTCCTTGCAACTTTTGGAGATAAACGAGGGTTGTTTAGTATGCATCTAGCATATGTGTGCGGGATGTTTAGTATGCATCTAGCGTATGTATGCGGGCAATAGTGCATCCAGGCACGTACATGCTCAAAAAAATGGGTTTTTAAAGAGAGTTCCTTAACAATAATTTGGAAAATTTTGTAAGCAGAAAGGCTAATGCCATGTACGCATAGGTAAGGAATTTTAGGGATATAATAGATGCCCCCTAATGTGTGAGATCAGAAGAGAAACTAATGGCCAAAATACATTACAATATCTTTACGAGTGGGAAGGCACAAAGTTGAGTGAGCCCGGGACCAGAGTTCGGGAGGTCGCTATCTGGAAAACTATAATAATCTCTATGAGGAGGGAATACCCATGCTTGGGATGAATTAATCATGGATGCCAATAAATTACACTGTAGATCCATGTCATAGAAATGTCTATATAAAGTGTAGTCGCGAGCAATACACAATTGATCTACATCGCAAAATAAATCGATGATATTCAAGTACAATATAATATGCATCTTCAAGAAGCATCAATGCCTATGGCCGGAGACGAGGACTTCATATCTCTAGAAACAACTTCAAGATCTTCAACAACTCAAGTAGGAGTACAATAAGAGTGTAAGACTCACTACTATGAGGTATTCAACATGCCATTAGGGAAAGAATGGAGGATCTGAATCATCGGGCACCGAACTTTGTCGATTTTGAATCCCGACTTGACTGGACTTATGGGATGGTCGACTCATGAAAGTCAAGAGACAAACTGTAAAAAGGCCAACTCGGGTTGGACAAAACTTCACTTGGACAAAATCACGAAAGATTATCAGACTCAGGCAGTGTAACATTAACATAAGTATGTGATGTAGGAGGCACCACAAACCCTCCATATGTTTGGAAGAGTAACCAAATGGAGGAGGACACAACTCTATGTAGTGAAAACAACTTCCTAATTTCATACTAAATCTCAATTCTTAGCGAACAAATGGAAGGATGTGCTTTGTCCAATTGCGACTATCTTGCTTCTGAAAAAATAATTGATATATAACGTCCCCTCTTTTTGGAATATTTGATTTTTTTTTGTCTTTTTCAAATTTTTAACGAGCTTGAAAAATAATAAAATAATGTTATGTTTCAAAGGAGGAATGAGTGTCGCGAGCAAGAAAATTGGTTCCAAGCACATGGAACATACTGATTCTCAAGGAAAGGAGACATGTGCAGGATAAGGACACTCAGGGAAAATTCCTCCATGGGTCAAGGTGTCAGATGCAAAGGAAAAACGTGTTGCAAGGATTGCATATAAGGAATGCTTTAAAGGTTCAGTTGAGAGCAACATGGAGTTGGCATTAGGCGAAAGATACGATGAGACCTGCAATGCGATTAAGCATGACACAATAAGACTCTTTCCATGTGAATTTTTACGATCCCAGAGAAGGTAAGCTCGATGGTTTTTTGACGTTTAGAGAGTCTAAAAAAAGTTAAAGAAGACTCCAGGGGGTACCTTTTTCGCAATTAGTCCAATCAGCTTGAAAAGGGATAAACTTACACCAAAAAGACATTTTTCAAATCTGTTTTGACGAGTGTAACAAAGACAAGATCACTCAGCTATCTTTTCAATTTTAAGGAGTCTGAAAAGAGATTAACTATGGACTCATGACCTTTTTCTAAGTTTGGTCTCCTTAGCTCGAAAAAGTGTAAAATATAACTGCGGAGAACTCTCTGAGAGAGACGAATCTCCCGAGGCGTACATTTTTCCTGAATAATCTACTGGTTGGAAAAAGGGTTAAACTCATGCCAAGTAGATGTTCTTCTGGACCAATTTAACGAGTTTGAAGGAACAAGGTCACTCGACGATCTTTTCATATTTAGGGAGTCTGAAAAGAGCTTAACTATGGACTCCGAGGGGGTTCCTTTTTCGTAAGTAATCTCCAATTCCTGAAAAAGAGATAAACCCAAAACCAAGGAGAATATTCTTTTTTCAAAAATTTAGTCCCTCAGGCCTGAAAAAGGGTTAAGCTTACGCCTGAGAATACTCTTCTAGCAAAGCGAAGTTCCTAGAGCATACCTTTATTCGTAAAATTAACCATCTGGACCGAAAAATGAGTAATATATCATCGAACAGATGTTCCTTCAAATTTGAGTTTGGCGAGAGTGAAGGGAAACAAGATCGCTCGACAATATTTTTAATTTTAGAGAGTCTCAAAAGGGCTTAAAGAAGACTCTAGGGGGCTACTTTTCTCAAATAATCTAGACGAGATGAAAATAATAAATACAGTCTCGTTGGATGTTGTTTTCAAAATTTAAAGCGAGATTGAAAGACAACAAAGAGTGCTCATTAGTGACTGTGGGTAAGGCCAAGAATGATGATTAACAAGAAGAATGAGGCGTCAATATGTAATCATACCGAGATCGACAAGGACTCCCAAGCCTATAGTAAAAAACTCATAGCATGGACACCAAAATGCAGCAAAGGATCTACCTAGGGCATCCATGTAGAGGTAGGCTCTACCACCTAATTATGACACTTCTAAAACAATAGAGAATGTTCGGTGTCACACTTTGGTGGGATCGATCCTATGGAAAAATGGGAAAGACAACAATATATAGAAAGCTGGGAGTGAAAACCTAACTTATATGAAAAAGTTTGAAAAAATGACTTCTACCATGGGATGATAAAAATGTAACCCATCTCAAAACATCACCAAACTGAAAGGACAAGTCCATCAGAATGACCGAAAGATAACTAAAAAGAGAACTCAACTAGCCACCAAGCTAGGAAAATTGAAAAAGGGGACCAAAAAAGGGAAAAAAGGGCAAAAAAGGTCTATAAATAGAGGTGTACAGATCATTTTTACCATTGTAATTTGAAAATTAACAAAAAATCAAAAACCCCTTTCATAAAAAATGTTAATTATGGGAGCTACAATGGATGGAAAACCCTCCTACTTGGACCAAGTAAGTATAAATCCCCCCCTCTTCCTTTTAAATTCATTTATTTGCATTTAATTTTTACTTTGGGAGGTGTGCGCCCTTGTAAAAGGGTCGCTTCTGTGTGTATGCGGGTTTTCCAAGGTCAGCCCGCATATGTACTCGTGCAAAGTAATAAATAACCCGAGTACGTATGCGACTATTCAAACTACAGCCCGCATATGCCTCCTCTTGTATTGAAAAAATAAAACACAAGTACTAAACCCTCTCCAATTTTTGTGTGTGGGAGGATGTGCATTGGAGAGAGAGGAAACATGAGGAGGTGGATGTCTTAGTCAAGGAGGACCCTGTGGCATTCTCTATGCTAAAAGAATGTGGCTTATGGAAATTCTTTCAGTGTCTATTCATGAGGGCACAACCGAGGTTTCTCAATGCCTTGTTAAAATATCCGAATCCTGATGCAGAGGCATTCATGCTAGAGGGTCAATCATTGATCCCAACCACGGAGGACATCTACTTCTTAACCAACCTCTCTAGGAGAGGTGAACCGATTAACTTGAGGAGTTTTCCTCCAGGGCCATACAACATAGAAGATTACATCACGATGCATTGTGAGGCTAGTACCAAGAAGGTAGGTTCTCAAGTGCCAATTCACAAGATTACCAACTTCTCTCTACGAGTTATTTTACTCTTGATCGGGTAGATTACTAGATCCACAACACTCCATCAGGCCTCACGTGCACATATGTATTGTGCAGTTCAATGTTTAGAGTTGATGATCTTTGACTGGAGTACTACCATGCTAGTATGCATGAAGAGACAACTCACAAAGTGTAATAGGCATACCAACAAGAACTCCGGGTTTAGTACCGTTTTATTCTCTTTTTTCTTCGATAGGGTGCCCAATATCAGCCTAAGAGAGATAGTATGGGGGAATATTTCCTCCTTCTCAGCATTGTGCAGGTGGGTTGTCTTACTTCCTAGATACGGTGGAGGAAGGACCCAAGAGGCCTTCGATGATAAATTCTTCGAATGGTGGGTGCCTCAGATCCCAGTCATAGAGGACTATCCCTATGTAGGGATTAACTTCCTTAGATATCCCAACATGCCCATGCCCCCTGGCGAGGAGTGTGGCGAGATAGGTAACAAATACTTTTTAAAGTTATTAAATTTTTTAATTTTTATATATATCCTTTTTATGTGTGCATCAGAGTACTAACTTAAAAATATGTTATGTACAGATGTGGGGCCTATTCGATCGACATAATTCACCAGGACCAGGCCTAGTCCTCGACCATAGGCAGGACCAACAACAACAGGAGGACTGATAGCTACAGGAGGACCCCCAACCGAAGAGGCTGATAGAGTCTTACGATGAGTAGAAAATAACCTCACTTCTCTCACTTGTGCAGTTCCTATGGCTCAGATTGAGGATCTCCCCCCATCTATGCAAACACATGTAGTAGGGGTGCCTTAGATATGGGTCTAGTTATTATGGCGTCTTGCCAACGCAATTTTCCATTATAGCAGGGCCACTAGGTGTAGACCTTAGATAGCATAAGACTACTTATGTGTCGAGGGAACTTTTTGTACTATGTATTTTTAGGGCTTAAGCCCAACAATGTATACCGATTACTTTTGAGGCTTTCATGCCCACTTTGTACTCATGACACCATTTTTGGACACACACACACATATATACATACATATTTCTTGTTTTATGGATGACATTTTCTTTTACAAATGTATTTACAAGTGTATGTGTGTGTTTTACTTTTAGATGTGAGCAACATGCCAATCTAAAACATGATTAGCTAGAGTATCTGTTAATGATTAAATCTCCTAGGAACATGAATATAAGAAAAATAATCAAAAGATCATTCTAAGAGATGTACCCTAAGGAATCCTCTGTGAAGAGTGGGATCATAAATGTGTTTAACGCTATTTAACTGGGACACAAACAGTCGAGCATCTAAATAAACCTGAATGCAAGAAATACCATGTGACAAAGCATCACGTAGTAATTCTATCACTGCAATGTACTCGACAATGTTATTGGTTGTGTCTCCCAGAAAAATACCTTCGGAATATAGCAACTGGCCTCTAGGTGTGAAAATCACCCAGACTGCAGAAGCAAGCCTCCAAGTGTGTCGGTTAGCATCGTCTGTGAGCCCAAAGTAAACCTATGATTCACTTGACATCTGCCATAGTGAAAAAGAAGGCATAAATAACTACATGTCCATAAAACTAAAAAATACAAAAATGTATAAAAGACTATACATATATACAAGAATCCACCAAGGTGACCAACCTAAGAGTAGTACTCCTTAAGTTAGAGCCCATTTCTAGGCTATGCTAAGGCATTTCCCTCGAAATCAACCAAACGGTAAGCACCCTTCTCTAAGACCTCTTTCACAATGAAAGGTTCAAACCACATGGGTTTGAACTTTCCTACCCCCATGGGATCTTTGTCTTGGTCAGACCAAGACAAGATCTCCTTCGAAGAAAATCCAAGGGAAAATAGACCGATCATATTGACAATTGACTCATTGTTTATGAGCCTTATTGGTCAAGGATGCATCACGACATTCCTCATCGAGATGCTTGAGATATAGAAGACGTTCCTCAAGTGGAGTAGTGTTAGGCAGTAGTTCCACTGCCAAATTTAAAGAAGGGATCTAACACTCAATGGCCAAGACTGCTTCCAGCCCGTAGACAAGTTAAAAAGGTGAAAAAATGGTAGAAGTTTTTATGAAGTTCGATAGGCCCACAACATCGAATATAACATCAAATTCCAATTTGACTTGGACAAATTGATCGTTCTCTAAAGAATAGTCTTAAGAGACTTATTCACAGCTTCTACCTGACCATTTAGTTGTGGGTAATAGGATGACGAATGTTCCTATTTAAACCCAAGATTTGATGTTAATTCAATCATCATTTTATTCTGGAAGTGACTGCCATGGTCAGTGACAATCTCCTTTGGGATACCGGATCTAGCTACTATCTTATTGAAAATGAAAAGGGCAACAATTTCCCCATCATTATTAAATTTCGGCATAGCTTTGAACCACTTAGTGAAGAAGTCTACTACTATGATGATATAGCAATGCCCCATGGAAGAAGCCAGGTGGCATGTAGTGAAATAAATCCCCCACTTGGTGAAGGGACCGACAACAATGACCAAAAACATAGGAGCAAGGTGTGCCAGTATATTTTGACAGAAGATTTGGCACAGGTGACACTTATTGAACGCCTCAACACAATATTTGATTAACAAGGGCCAGAAGTATCCTGCACAAAGAATCTTTTGGGTTGTTTCCAACACAGACAGATGACTGCCAGATGTTCCCGTGTGACAATCGTTTAAAATAAGATCTCCTTCTTCGTGATTAAGACATTGTCAAATAATGCAATCTACACCTTGACGATACAAAGTGTCATCGAAGATGAGATAGTTTCATCGATGCTCCTCACAAGAAGCGGAAGAGGGGCACTTCAGAGTCTAAATATACACAAGTATATCTCCATACCAAGGGTCCGAAGATGCAATTAGAAAAATATATATGTTAATTGGTGTCTCTTTAGGCGAAATATCACCATTTTCGACCAACAGTTCCAAAATCAACTCAGTGAAGACCAAGGATTTTTTAAATTTCCCTGAAATGAAATCCAGGTCGAACTCTTCAAGGATAACAATCCACCAACTGATTTTCCTGACGATGACACATCATGTCAATACATATTGAAAGGGATTGACGATGAAAACGACAGTGGTCTTGCAAATTAATATATAGTGACGGAACTGTTGGACTGCATGAACAACTTCCAAAGAGATTTTTTCAACACGTGAATAGTTGAAATCTAGTCCAACTAGGCCTCAACTAAGATAATAGATAATTTGCTCTTTGAGTACATCATCCTCTTGTACCAAGACCATATCGATTGAGGACTTTGCAACAACCACATATAACAAGAAATCCTTGCCATAATGAGGAGGCCCGAGTAGAGGGGAATATGTCAGAGCACGTTTCAATGCATCAAAGGAGTGTTGATATTCTTCATCCCAACAAAATGGGACTCCCTTTTTTAAAATACACATGAACCCTTTTGTAATCTTGGCATAATTAGTGACAAAACGCCGAAGAAATTTCGCTTTCCCCTGTAAACTCTGAAGCTATGGTATTGTGCATGGGGGAGGAAATTGAACTATCGCCTCAACCTTAAGAGGATCGACCATGATCCCTTTTGTCAAGACAATGAAACCTAATAAATGACCCGATGTCATGCAAAAATTGCACTTGTTTGGATTCAACCGAATTTGATAGTAGTGAAACTCCTCAAAGATTAGTCGTAAATGGGAAGGATGATCATATCTCTTGTGATAACATGATGCTATATCATCCAGGTACACCTCCACTATGTGTTTGAGGTCGTGAAAAGAGAACAACATGGCCCGCTGGAAGGTAGCTCCAACATTCTTCATGCCAAAAGGCATCTTTCGATACATGAAGGTACCCAAGGACAAATAAAAGTTGTTTTATGTTGGTCCTCGGGTTTGATTTGAATTTGATTATATCCTGAAAAATCGTCCATGAAAGAAAATAATTCGCAACCCACACACTCATCGACAATCTAATCAATAAACGAGATTGGAAAATTGTTTTTTAGGCAAGCTTTGTTCAAATCACGGAAATCCATAAAAACATGAATCGTGCCCTGTTTCTTGTTGACAGGAATTGAGTTTGATACCCATTCCATCAATTGTACGGGGTAGATGAAACCAACTTTGAGAATTTTCTCTACTTCAACCTTTATCGTCGTTGATTTTCGAAGATTGACTGGGCTAATCTTCTATCAGGCCAGTTTGACATCAAGATAAGTCGTGATTTTGTGTTCAACAATTTGTGGGTCGATGCCTAGCATATCCTCGTAAGACCAGGAAAAAACGTCGCGGAACTCCTTAAACAAATCGGTGTAAATTTGAATCTCTTCGGAGGATCAATTTTCTCTGATGAAGACATTCTCCACGATGCCAGGGGTTCTATAGATATCGATAGGAATCGTTGTAGCAATTCTTTCCATGTTTTGCTCGGTGTATACTCCATGCATAGCCAGAGGGTTAATAGGACAAGGGCTATCTCCATTCATGGTCAAAACAAACTTTCCTGCCTCTATTCTCCTAAGCTCGAGAATAAAATAAGATCTATGGTGCAGATCATCTCAAGGTATATTGGGACTAGTCATTGCTTCCAGAATCACCTCATTAGAGGGAAATACTGAGTCTAAAGGGTCTTGAGTGGCGAGAGAGTCTTGAGCACAAATAGGCTCGAGAAATGGATCTAGATCTTGTGGGGGAGCCAGATTGGGGTTGGCTAAGGCTTGTTGGACAACAATGTACACAACCTCAGCAACAGATAAGGGCATGGCCATGCCAAGGTGTCCTATCCCCTACATTGAAGCTGATGGGGAAGGTAAATTCCATGGGTCGTGAGAGTATCTCATTTTAAAATACTACACTTGAAAAATTACAGCCCTCGGCTAGTCGGGGACGACCGAAATAATGTAACTGCGAAGAGTATTCTTATTATTATTTTCATATTATTCATAGGATTAATCCCCATTGTGGATTAATCATGTCGGTAATTGTATTAGGACCAAATCCCCTTTTGTGGAATGGTCAACGGACAATTGTAATAGGCAGAATAAGAAGTCGGCCCCAACAATTATTATTGAGACCCAGAATTAACTTAAAGGTGGGTTTACCTACCCAGAGTGAGAGGTCGGCCCTGCCAGTGAAAACCCTTCACACGTGCCAGTCTTGTATATATAG
>SNQJ01S0028944.1:28615-55409 GCA_010110895.2 Picea sitchensis
GAACTCATAATGACGGCCCTAAATGGTCTCACAAGACCTTGGGATGCATTCATCCAAACAATATGTGCCAGAACGGAGAAACTGAAGTTTGATAGTCTATGGGAAGAATGCATCCAAGAATAAACAAGAGTAGCTAACTATGAAGCGCTACTGGAAAGAGATGATGATCAATCCCTAGCTACTCACACCAAAAGAGGAAGGAAGAAACCCTACTTCCAAAAGGAGACTCATAAAGAGTCTCAATCTCCAAACAAATTCAATAATAAATAATCTCATCCAAGGAGATTTTAGAAGAAAGGATAATGAAGGGAAAGAGATTACTCATCTGTAAAATTCTATCATTGTGAAAAGATGGGACACATTGCAAAATTATGTCCAACTAGATGAGAAGAATACAAGAGAAAACATAAGAGGCACCATGCCCATGTAGTCAAAGATGAAGAGCGACCCGCAAAGATTATAAGACAACAGATCAAAGACCATGTCTTAATCTTGGCCCTCTCAATATCTGTAACACCTGGAGAGGACACTTGGCTCATTTATAGTGTTGCATCCAAGCACATGACGGGACAAAGAGACATTCTCTCTTGTATCTCATAAAAGAATTTTTCTCAGAAAGTGACACTTGGAGATGATTACCAATATCCCATCAAGGGAGTGGGAGAATCAAACCACAAACTGAATTCAGGGAATTCACTAAAAATAAAGGATGTACTATATGTACCAGGTTTGATTAAGAACCTACTCTCCATTTAAGCTTTATAAAATAAAGGCTTTAGATTTGCCTTTATAGATGGAGAAGTTCTTATGTGGGCTAAAGGAGAAACCTTAAAAGAAGCAATCATCATTGGAAGTGAAGAAAATGGCTTGTATAAACTAAAGGGTCACTCAGAGACTTACATGACCCACGCCATTGAAAACTCATGTGAACTTTGGCATATAAGATTATCTCACATCAACTACAAGGTGCTACCATACATATGAAAAGTGGTCACAGGTTTACCAGAACTCAAGGTTGACCATGAAGGCGTAGGCAATGGATGTGCACAAGGGAAGAACATCAAGAACCCTTTTCCAAAGAGAGACAACAAAGCAGAAGGAGTCCTAGAGCTCATTCATTCATATGTATGTGGCCCAATTCCATCGTTCTCCATTAGTGGGTATGTTTATTATGTATCATTTATTGATGATTATTCTCATAAGACCTGGGTATATTTTTTTAAATCTAAAGATGAAGTGTTCAACAAGTTCAAGGAATTCAAAGCCTTGATAGATAATATTTCTGAAAGAAATATTAAGATACTTAGGTTAGATAATGGAGGAGAATATACCTCAAAAGAGTTTGTGAACTTCTGCAAAGATGTTGGGATCAAGAGGGAACTCACTACTCCCTATAATCCCCAACAAAACGGTGTATCTGAATGAAAGAACAAAATGATAATGGAATTTGTGAAGACAATGATCCATGATCAAGATCTTCCTATGTGCTTATGGGTAGAAGCAACAATGGTAGCTGTATATGTGTAGAACTAATTGTCCCATAGTGCACTTGGGCTCAAGACCCCGGAAGAGATGTTCAATGGAAAGAAGCCAGAGGTAAGCCATCTCAAAATATTTGGCTGCCTAGTATTTATTCATATACCGAAAGAGAAGAGAAACAAGTTGGAACCTTCAGGAAAGAAGGGAATATTTGTGGGATACTGTGAGGTCTCCAAGGCCTTCAGAATCTATATACCAGGTCACCATCACATTGAGATCAACAAGGATGTGACCTTTGATGAATATGCAGCACTCAAGAAATCAATAAGATGCTAGCTTGAAGAAGTATATGAAGAGGAACCCGTAATACCCAGAACTACAGTGAGGGAGGTTCCTAGAGCCGTAGAACCAATGAGGGAAGTCATAACGTCCCCTGATGAGGAAATTATTGAATACCATGATATATTATAAGTTCAAGAACCTCCTCAGATGACGATCCTCCATAAAAGAAATCCATCTTGGGTTAGAGAGCTTATTCATGATGGAGAGAAGTATGGTGTTCCCAAAGGAACTACGAGACAGGTGAAAAGACCAAATCCATTCTCCAGTTATATGGCTTTGATGTGTGATCTCCTAGAGGAGGAGCCTACCTACTTTGAATAAGCCATTCAGAGGAAAGAATGGGTAGATGCCATGACAGAGGAATACTAATCCATAATAAAGAACAAAGTATGGGAAATAGTTCCCAGACCGAAGAGTAAAGATGTCATATCCTCCAAATGGCTCTTCAAAATAAAACATGTTGCTGATGGAAGTATTGAGAAGTATAAAGAAAGATTTGTCGCTCATGGATTTTCTCAAAAGGAAGGCATTGACTATGAAGAGACATTCGCTCCTGTAGCCAAATACACTTCGATCAGAACCATCATAGCTCTTTCATTTAAGATGAAGTGGAAGTTACACCAGATGGACGTGAAGACAACTTTCATATAGAGAAACCTCAATGATTTGAAGTTGAAAACATGAAGTCTCATGTCTGCAAATTGAAGAAAGCCTTATACGGATTGAAACAAGCTCCTAGAGGTTGGTATGGCTGGATAGACATTTTCCCAACAAGCTTGGGCTTTACCAAGAGTAAATCAGATTCTAACCTCTACCTCAAGGTTATGAATGATGAGCCAGTAATATTACTGCTATATGTGGATGACTTATTCTTAACCGGAGAAGAAAATCTCATCACTGAATGTAAGAAGAGACTTGCCTCAAAATTTGAAATGAAAGACCTTGGCCTAATGCATTATTTCTTAGGTATTGAGGCATGGAAGATTCCAGAGAGGATCTTCCTTAACCAAGGGAAGTATGCAGTTGAAATCCTGAAGAGATTCGACATGTTGGAATGCAATTCCATGAATACACCCATGGAAGCGAAGCTGAAATTGTTGGTTGACACTTCATCAGAATTGATTGATACCATGCTATACAGACAGATTATTGGATCGCTGATGTACCTGACGAACACTAGACCAGACATTTGTTTTTTCATGAACACCTTGAGTTAGTTTCTGTTAAAACCCAGACATGTTCACCTAGTGGCTGCAAAACATGTGATGAGGTACCTTAAGGGTACAATACATTGTGGTCTCAGCTATGATGGAGATCATGATTTCACATTGAGTGGATATACTGATGCAGATTAGGCAGGAAGTCTTTCTAACAGGAAAAGAACTTCAGGATGTTATTTCAGTTTGGGATCAGCCATGATCGTGTGCCAGAGTAGAAAGCAATCCAACATTGCTCTCAGCACAGTGGAAGAAGAATACATTGTTGCATGTTCTGGAAGCTGCAAAACTATATGGCTTCGAAAGTTGTTGACCAGTCTATTTGACCTAGATATGGAAGCAGCCACAATCCTATGTGACAACCAGAGCTGCATAAAGATGACATAGAATCTTGTATTCCATGACAGGTCGAAGAACATAGAGATCCAATATCATTACATCTGTGACATGGTGCAAAGAGGAGCCTTAAAGCTCTAGTACGTTAGCACGGATGAATAGGTTGCTGATGTGTTGACCAAGCCTCTATCTCATGTAAAGTTTGAGAACTTTCAAGATAATCTTGGTATAGTCCAAAAGGACCTTCCTCGAAAGGGGGAGTATTTGATGTGATAAGACATCTCTTGCTTCCAGCTTTATTGCCGTGACGTAAAGCAAGACAATGTAATGAGACTAGAATTGTGCTTCTAGTTTGACAACTGCGACATAAAGCCAGTCTAGTATCATGCCTCCAGCTTGATTGTTGTGATGTAAAGCATGAAAAATATCTTGTTTCCAACTTTATTGATGTGACGTAAAGAAAGACGATGATATGAGACTAGTATTGTGCTTCCGGCTTGACAAATATGATGTAAAGACAGTCTAGTATCTTGCTTCCAGCCTGATGGTTGTGACGTAAAGCAAGATGATGTAATGAGACTAGTACTGTGCTTCTGGCTTGATAGTTGTGACGTAAAGCCAGTGTAGTATCTTGCTTCTAGCATAAGTGCTGTGGCGTAAAGAAAGATGTTGAGATGATACTAGTACTGTGATTCCAACTTGAGAAGCTATGATGTAAAGCTAGTCTAGTATCTTGCTTCCAACTTGATTGTTGTGATGTAAAGAAAGACTATTACTGAGCTTCCAGCTTGACAATTGTGACATAAAGCTAGTCCTATATTATGATGAGCTAGCCTCGTGTTGTGATGATGATGATGTATTAGTTTTATATTAATACATATTGATGCAGATGATTATTGCATTCCTTTGAGAATGACAATGCCACCGATGAAGAAAACTTCTGATGATTTATAGATACGCTAGTCAGTGTTCCAAGATGATATTGATGATGTTGTCCTTTTACCCAATTGATGTTGTTGCTGATGTTGCCCTCTCTCTCTCGCCTGATGTTGTTGAAGAATACCCTTCTTGTTAATGGGGAGTGTTGAAATAATGTAACTGCAAATTGTATTCTTATTATTATTTGATATATTATTCATTGGATCAATCCCCATTTTGGATTGATCATGTCAGCTATTGTAAAAGGACCAAATCCCATTTTGTGGATTGGTCATAATGTAATTGTAATAAGAAAAAGAAGAAGTCGTCCCCATAATATATTTAAGAGGCCCCAAAATATAATAAAGGTGGTTATAACCACCCAGTTTGAGAAGTCGGCCTTGCCAGTGAAGAGACACTTCACACGTGCCAGATTTATATAAATAAGGAGGCTAGCGCCTCACTTAGACACAAACCTCACTTGCTCATTGAGACACAAGTTTCAGAATTGTAGTTGGAGAAGAGAGAGAGAGAGAGAGAGAGAGAGAGAGAGAGAGAGAGAGAGAGAGAGTGTGTGGCGCACCTTTGGGAGAGGATCTTCTGTATTAGCTTGATTTATCTCTTGGCATTGTATTGGCTATCTATAATAAGGAAGTTTTACTAGGTTTTCTTCCCCTAGAGGGTTTCCTAGGATAAATGTTGTGTCTCTTGTGATTGTGTATTTCCTAGTGATCTTGTGTTATGCGATTGTTATCTATTAAAATGAAAAGAACTATAATAATGGCTTAAACATTAACACTTAGAACACATCACCAAAATACTTCATCCTCCCTTGAAATTCGACCTTCTTTACTTAAGATTTCCTCGGAAATTGGACTTATATAAACTTGTTCATTAATAAACTTGTGTGTGTTGAAAAATGAATGTATAATGAGATGTATTTATGCCCTTTATTCCACTCCTTTTAACATTAGGGCTGACATGTAGTTTATGCTTCAATTCACATTGTCATCTTCAAAAATTCATTTCTACTCAATCGTGAGGATCCACGTGACGTGCCACATACCATTGGAAGTGACATGAGATATACTATCCATCCATGGGTTTTGTATATGCATGTGTAATTTCCTTCATGTATATCTACTTGATCAACTGTGTGGTCCAAAATCCAATGGTTAAGGATGACATCAATGACAACGACCAATCTTCCAAAAATATCCCCCTTTGTCATTGATGGAAACAATGATGCTCCCCCTGTCATCATGATCCCAATATTTCTGCCCCTTTGACACCAATGGAAAAGTGTGGGGATGCTCCCCTGAGTTCAATGGCATAAGGCGACCTTATTTTTTGGGGCTGCTCTCCCTGAACATGTGGCACTCAATAATACGTCATCCTTATTTTTGGTCTTTGGGACTTTTTCTTCCTTGGAATCCTTTTGTGTGTCTTATGTCTTATCTCTCTTCTTCATGTCTAGGATGTATATGTTGTTTGGTCTTCTTGTTGTAGTTGCAACCAATCTTCCTGAGTTCTTTTCTCTGATTTTACATTGTCGGGAGTCAAACGTAAGAGTGTATCCTTGATCACACATTTTGCTGACACTGAGGAGGTTATGATTTAAATTTTCAACCAATAGGATTTTTCCTTCTTTTACATTTTCACTTCCAATATTTACACTTCATTTTCCAAGTATTTTGGTAGATGAGTCATCTCCAAATGCAACATTTCCACCCTTTTTCTTCAAGCTCAAAAATTTTCTTTGATCTCCGGTCATATGAGGTGAGCATCCACTGTCTATGAACCATTCATATTCTTCTTTGCATTCTTTAGTGACCAATGTTATTCGACAGTTTTCATTGTCTTTAATTTCTTTACTTTTCCATGTTGTAGTTGGTATAGGGACATTTGGCATAGGATTATCTTCCTTCATCTCTCTGCAATCTCGTGCTTTGTGACCAAGATTATTGCACTTGTAGCATACAACATTTTGATCCATTAATGGGTCAAATGGATTATAATTTATGTTGATAGGTCTACGACCATTTCCATATCTACTATTTGCACCATTCATGTAGGTTGCGTAGTTATTCCTTTCATTAATTCTATAATTGATTTCCTTGTGTCCAAAATTTTCACAAGTATAACAATGTCCAAGAAAGAAATTTTGATACCTAGGAGTAAGTGATATTCTTTTTGGTGTGGTCCATCTGGGTTCATGATCTATTCTTATGTAGTTTCCTTCATAATGATTGCTTTCATACCTGATCAGAGAGGATCTTCTTGATGTCTCATTCCTTCCGAATTCGAGTCTTCTATCTTATTGTTCAACTTGCTCTAGAATGTTGGTTTCATCATTTTCATCTTCCTTCTCTTGTTTTGTTGTCTTCAAACTATCATTGTATCCTAGTCATGTCTTGTCATTTGGAGATATTTGACTGATAAGGATCTCATCTAATTTTTCAATGCTCTTTTTAGAACTTCTTTAAATTTTCTATTGTAAATAGTAGCTCCCCTTTTGTGTGATCCAATTCTACTTTCAATTTCTCATAATCTTCTAATTGTTCCTTCAAGCTACCAATGGTATTTTCAAGTTTGTAATTCTCTTCTTCACAATTACTCAGTTTACCTTTTAGTATTATGATTGTGTTTCTAAGCTTTCTATTCTCATTTTCAACATGCTTCAACTTTTCAAGATTCTCATCTTCTTGTTCACTCTTGTTGGCGCAAGTTTGATCAGACCAGGGTCCTTCTTAGGTTACCAACAAAAGGTACCGAGTAGTCTAGAGCGCTGGAATTTTCATCTCCTCCGAAGAGAAGAAGTATCACCTGAAGCGCTATTGAGACAAATAGATAGGGAAGGGTAAGGAAAATACTTAGGAGGAATCACAGAACCTTCAAGACTCATCCTGGTCTTGTGCAAGACATCTAACTATTGAACAATTCTGAATCTTATGTGTGCAAGAATAGAATCTACTTATGTTGTAGAAAAGCAATTAAACATAGAACCATCATGAAAAACTTATAAACCATAAAGAAATACTTTAATGCATGAGTAAAAAACAAGAAGACATAGTGTATTTTGAAAATTTAGATCCTTCTTTATATTATCTTCATAATATTCCTTCATTTACAATCTTAGAACCATACTATAGTGCTCTTATTACAGACTCTTAGATCTAGACTCATGTCACAGAGCTCTAACTCTCAAAAGGGTACAGACTACATTACAGACTCAGACCTTTTCTTGATTCGACTGACAACAACCCTATAGAAAGGGGAATATCAGACTGAACTTGATCACAAATCAGCTGAACTCATAGCTAACCAACCAACCCTTTTAAAATCATGTTCATACCTATATATAAGCTTGGTTGTGTCTTTTGTCTCAACTTGCATGCTTTCTTGTTCTGTTGCAACTGCTTTTTCTTAGCTGGCGTTGCGATGTCCTTTTCACAACTGATTTATGTTGCTCCTTTTTGCTATGTTATCCAACTTCTACTTATTTTTTCGCAACTTGTACTCAGTCAAAAATTGCTCGATTCCTTATCCCCAAAACCAAGGGCCCAACAGGATCCGAACACAACCCTTGACTCTCCCTCGAGTCAAGTGCTTGGTTCTTTCGTAGATTCCTGGAGCACTTGTTGTTTTCCCTTGTCCTTCTTTTCTTCTTCCTTCTACTCTTTTGTTTGTGCTTTCTCTTCTTTTGCCTCTTCAAACAAAGGGCCCAACTGCAAGGCCTGCTCCCTCACTCCTTGAAATTTTCCAACCTTATCCTACCACTTCCTGGCAAGGAGTGATGCCTTTGCAACAAATTGTTGGGTTGCCTCTATACTACACCCCTTTGGCTTGGACGCGACCAACAAGTTCAACTCGGAATCTATTGTTGCATCAACTTGATGCATCTGCAAATAAATTGTCTAGATGATAGGTCGAAAGTCATGCAACTCTTTATTTTCTACGGACTATGCCTCAAATAGGGAATTCAATTCATTGTTTGCTTGTAGGAGTTGGTCAAAATTATGTTGTTGCTCCATCGGATCCATCGTGGTCACAACTTCTTCATTCAACATCTGGATCTTTGTGCGCACATATTCTGGGACCTAGTTGCGTCGAGTGATGAGGCCCATCCAATTGCTAACTTCTCAGAAGATATTTGTGCATTCGACTGTGTACTTGTGTAGTGTTGCTTGGGCATTGTTTCCTTCCAGTACTATCTTCTTCATCTTCTCTTGCAGCTTTTGGGCCTGCTGCTCTACTTCTTATTCAGTCCATCACAACTGTACTTCTAGATGCTCAGTGTGAGTGGCGAGTTGTGTCCATTCTCCTTGGAGCAGCTAAATTTGATGCTCTAGCTCGCTTGCATCGCTAGCTTCAGAAATTTTGGGTGCAACCTTCTGAATCTCCGTCCAAGCTTCAACAAGCCTTTCCTATACTCTTTCTAGTCTGTGCTCAACCTAGACCTTGGTATGTTCTTCTTGCTATCTTGATGCTTCTGCAAGGAACACTTTCTCCCTTGTGACCTCGACAGACCTCTCGGCCTGTTGGAGCCTTTTCTCTAATTGATCAGTTGATGCTCTGATCAGTCCAAATAAGTGTGTCGCTGGCCACTGTACCAAGTCAATGGATGAGGGGGCTATGTCTCTGGGTGCTCGTGTCTGTAGTGGGAGTCCACTGGATGTTGAATGTTTTGAGTGTGTCTTTACCTCCTCCTCTGTTGATGGTCCTAGCATGATCCTCAACCTTAGCGCTGAGGGAAAGAGAGTCAGAACCTATGTTCTAGCTATGCATAATTGCATCATCTATGCGCATTAGCGAGGGTTTTGGAGAACCCACTCCATCTGTTCTCCCTTGGATGTCGCGCTATGCCCGAGTGTTGATTCTAGTTCCTTTTGAACCTCTGGTATCTCCTTCCTTTTTGTTGCATTTGCTTCATGTGTTGTGCTTTCTTGAGTGCCTTCACCCTTGGTCGGTGAGGGAATTTGCTGGTTTCTTTGGGCTTGCGGCTCCTCCACTGTTTGGGTGTATTTTCCTTGCGCCGAAGGCACAATCTGCTAGTCTTAGATGTCTAGGTTCAGACCAGTCAGCTTCATTCTCTACTCTGATACTTCGGGGTTTTGACCAGAAACTTCTGGTCTTGGATTAGGCAACTCCTATGTTATTTCTAGGATTTCTCGCTCCACTTGTTCTGGCTAATTGAGATGCATAGACTTTAGGTTTGTGGTTTGTTATGGATTGGTTGTTTCTGGTGGTGGTGACTGGGGTTGTGGTGAAGATGAAGGTTTCTCAGTGATGATTGTGAATGGAAATTTTTCAGGCTCATGGTCGTCCTAAATGTCGATGATGGGTCCTTCTCTGACGGTTGTGTGGGTGCAATGAACAGATGATGCAATAGGTTGGGGGTTCAAAGGTTTATTCGGTGAAACCTCGGTTCTGAGCTTCTTCACCGCTGGTTCGGTAACAAACACAACACTCAGGATCTTGTTGACATCCTCACCTGACAACACGACGTTAGCTGGTAGCTGATGGAGGACCGACATCGTTCTTTTCTTATGCTCCTATGGCTACGTCTCGTCTTCCTCCTCAGAGTCTGATTGTGCTGGAGATTCTTTCTTCTATGGATCTAAGCTTGCACTCGGTCCTACCCCTACTTATTTTCCTTTCTTCTTTAGCAACTCGGGCGATAGGATGTAGTCCATCCCCGAATTGTGCGGGTTGCGCTTGACTCCTGTCCACAACATTACTTCTTTGTCGAAGGCCTCTTCATCCAGGTACAATGATAGTATATTTGAATGGAAGTCTTCCTTGATAACATGCCTTAGCCATAAAAATGTATGATGTTGGTTCATGCTGAAGGAAATATTTCTCGTATTGCAGTTGAGAAGCTCCTGTGGAATATGAAAACTATGTGTTGTGCTTATCAGGCCATTGTACCACTTAGAAAATGTTGCGGTGTTGAAAGATGCATTCTCTGAATCTGACCTGGACTTCCAGGGCTCGATCATATTCACCATGCGCCCCTTGTCTGGTAGTGTCGACGCCCTTCCCGTAGGTGGCTTCCATTTGTACATTGAAAATGTCATCAACAAATATCCGTAGGTGAAGGCTCATCCCTTCTCCTGCGCTTCCTCGCCTGCCACTAGTAGTTCCTCCAACAAGTAACTACACCAGTTAAACACAACACCATTGGTGAAAAAGTCTGCTACTAATAATGCATGCATTCACCCTTGTAGTAGGATATCATAACCTTATTGGCTATGATGTAACAACCAGTCCTGATTGTCTCTGGTAATATGGGGTCGATTACTGTTGTGTGTCCCCCCCTCTTTGTGTTGAATTTTTCATACAGGTTGAGCTCTCCTTTCTTTTTTTCTATGCTTACCAGGACCCTGGAAGCCTTTCGACACATCTTCTCCTTCGAAGGACAGTCCAGTAAGTTGATGGATATCTTCATAATGGATTGGATACTACTTATCCAACCAGAGACTTTAGTCATGCACTCTGCTGATCATAAATTTAGTGAACTGCACAACCTCACCAACGGTACCGAATACTGGTAGGTGTCTAAGGTTAATGATGGTTGAGTTGAATAAGTTGACAAATTCTTTTTTTGGCACGAGTTTCATTCCAACCAACTCGTCTGGAGCCATCTCCTAGAAAACATCTATGTGCATTTGGGGGAACAAAACTAGATTTGTTAAGTCGAGATCGAGGAGCTTGACCTGCTCCACCTTCCCTTTGAGAACGCCCATGACCTCAACTCAGGGGTTGCTGGGCTTGTCCGGTACTACATCCTTAGGCATGGTACTTCGACTTCCTATGGCTCTCGGCATTGTGGATTCTAAGTTATCATGACTTCTGCGGTGAGGTAAGGACTATGATCCCGACTACGGGTTTCACAGTTGCATAGGCTAGCTCGCTCTTCAAAATTCAAAATTTACTAAGCTCTTTTGAAAATGATGGGTGCTATGGAAAATTCTCAGAGGCTTATACTTGGCTTAGCGAGAAAGTTTATCAATAACTACGGTTCATCGTGACCATATGGATGCAACTAGATCCGACTTGTCTGACAGGATGATTTAACGAGGTAAATCCTATCGAGCGTTCTTGTCTTTTACTTGCATGAGTGGGATAGGAACGTGGTCGGTTTATGACCTTTCCATTTTATGGGTGGGAATCCTGACATGAATTTTGATGGCATATGTCCTTATCGAGGCTTTATGGCTTAACTGAACTGAGACAGGGTACCATAATGACAATAAAGGTTATGACCAGACTAGGTTCGTGTGGCACATGGACTCAGATCATGTTTAGATTCATTCTCCCTCCGACCACAAAGGGAGTCCCTGTCATATTAATGACTATCCTTAACGGTTTATTTTAAGCTTCGGATCATGCGCTGCTGAGTCATTAGTTCTATATCAAACAACACTTAAACAGAAAATGAACTCTATCACGGCGCAACACTGTGCACATTGATCTGTTATGCAGGAACGCAACAGAATACACAAATCACC
Organism: Picea sitchensis; assembly: GCA_010110895.2. NCBI lineage: Eukaryota > Viridiplantae > Streptophyta > Pinopsida > Pinales > Pinaceae > Picea > Picea sitchensis. Next base: position 40,422 of record SNQJ01S0028944.1, read on the forward strand.
ATAAATACAAATATGTAGTGAAAATAACACTTCATTTCATTAATATCAAAGAACTGGAATTTTCTTACAAACAGAATGGAAATAAACAAGCTAGGGTGTTGGTAGCTTATCTCTGAGAAGAGATGTGGTGGCTACAGGTCTCTGAACTCTACGTTACAATGAGGCTCAAAGGCCTATATATTATTGAGAAACAATGGAAACCCTAAACATCCAAAAACCTAACCCTAGGAGATGAAATGCCAAAATATGGGCCCTGTCGGGGTAAATTGGTACATCAATTTCCCGGGGTTGTAACTTTGGCATACTATCTCTGTTTGAAGCACATAATACATCGTTAGAAATATCTATCCAAGGAATACAGTCCTGAAAATGAATATCAAGTTCAAAACAGACTCATATTTGTTGGATCTTTGATGCCCAAAAAATGTCGTTTAGGGCCTCAAAACAGCTCTAGAAGTTTAGGACCCGAAGAGCTACAAAAAATAGTAAATTATGCTACAATTAAGGAAACTAAAAAACTGAAAGAAAAAATGGTGGGGGTCCAAGTGGAATAGGCGGGTGGCCACCAATATCCACCTGGATCATTATTCCCCCCTTAGGAAGCAATGTTCCCCATTGTGTTGAGTTCCTCCATGAGATGAGGAAACTTTTGTTGAACTTGGTCCCTGGTGAGCCACTTGCCATAGTGAAGGAGTTGGCCTGCTTTGACAACTTGATATAGATGGATCCTCTGTTGGTGGGTGTTCTTGATCTGTGTGTCCATAGTCCGATTAGTTTTGGCTTGTTCCATGTAGTCTAGATTTAACTATGTTGGTGTGATTTGTTCTACCACGTCAGATGTGTCCAATAGAGGTGGAAAGTAGGGCCAAAGGAGGTCCACATTGAACAATGGGTGCAGACCAAGGAATGGTGGAATATTGAGCTCGAAGGCATTATCCCCTACAGCCTTGGTGATGGTGTATGGCCCATGTTAGAGTAGGCAAAGCTTGCGGTGGGGTCCAGCGAGTTTCTCCTTCTGCAAATGTAGCCACACTTTGTCGCCCACCTGGAAGTTATTTTGCACCCGATGCTGATCATTCCACTGCTTGTATCTAGCATTAGCTCTGTCCAATATGTCATGAAACTGTTGGATAATGTTTTGAATGCACTCAATGAAGTTGTTCTCCTTGGAAACTTCAGACTGTACATGAGCCAAATCAGCCTGAGTAGCTGCAAAGGGCATGGCTATGTCAATGGGACATAATTGTTGGAATCCCAAGACCACTTGAAAGGGGTTGTGGTCGGTTGAGCTGTGAAGGGTCTGATTATAGCTATGTTGTACATGGGGGAGGATCTCATCCCATGTGCATAGATGCTTTGAGTTGTACATGTGCAAAATGTGTACAGTCGTCATGTTGACAACCTCTGTCTGGCCATCAGTTTGGGGATGGAAAGTTGTGGACTTGGTGAGATTGGTGTCCAACATTGACCAGAGAATGGACCAAAATGTACTAAAGAACCTGTTGTCCCAACTTGAGATGATAGAATGTGGGATCACAAAGTGTACCCACACTCGTTCAAAGAATATTTTAGCAGTGGCTTTTGTTGTGATATTCTTCTTGCAAGCCGCCATAATGGCCATCTTCGAGAATTTGTCGGTGACCATGAAAACATAGTCGTTTCCATGCTTAGTAGAAGGAAGGCCCAAAATGTAATCCATGGATACGGATTCCCAAGGTCTACTAGGGGTAGGAAGCGGAGTATAGAGGCATTTCTTATTGATGGTCGGTTTGGAAATGGCGCAGGCAGTGCAGGATATGATGTACTTCCCGACATCCTATAAAAGGTTTGGACAATAGAAATACTTTTACAGTACGAACACTATTTTCTTGACCCCAAAATGCCCAGCGACCCTGACTTTAGTGCACTTCCCAAATCATATTGGCACGCTTGCTTGAAGGAACACAAAGGTTTCCCAGGTGACATAGTAGTGCATCTTAGAGGTGAAAATTTGGAACTCGGTTACCCGCCAAGAGCATCTTGTATGTGTGGTTGAATTCTGGATCGCTCTTATAGAGAAGCAACCAATCAGAAGTCTCATGCCCACAAGAGTTGAGCATGGTGGTTATCGCCATGACCGGTGGTCAGCTGAGGTAGTCTACAACATTATTGGTGTTTCCCTTCCTATACTTGATGTTCAAATGAAACTGTTGCAGATATGTGGACCACTTCTAATGTTGATCATTCTACAACTTCCCTTGTGTCTGTATGAACTGCAGGGGTTGGTGGTCTGTGTGGATGATTGTTTCCTTCCCCAAAATGTAATGCTTCCATTGTCGGAAAGCCTGCATAATGGAATACATTTCTTTGTCATAAGTGGGATACTTTTGGATAGTGTCGTACTATGATATGCCACTAGATGCCTCTATTGAGTAAGAACTAACCCAATAGCATAGCCAGAGGAATCTGTCTCAATCTCAAATGGTTTTTGCAATTCTGGTAATGTGAGCACTGGGGCACAACAAAGGCGATGTTTCAATTCTACGAATGCCTTATGTTGAGATTCCAACCAAAATAAATTTTCTTTCGCTCCTCCCTTGGTGACTTGACTCAAGGGCTAAGTGATATGAGAGAATCCCAACACGAACCTGTGGTAGAAATTAGCAAGACCCAGAAAGATGCAAAGCTCTGTTAGAGTGGTCGGGATGGCCAATCCTGGATGAATTGGATATTGTTTGGATCCACATGCACCCCATGCTCATCAATAATGTATCCCAAATACTGAACCTAGGTCATTCCAAAAGTGCACTTCTCTAAATTAGCACACAACTTGTGATTCCGCAGTGTTTGGAGGACCTGTCGGATGTGGTGGAGGTTCTCTTCTCAAGTCTGGTTGGAGATGCGCTGCCAGTGGGCAATTGTTGAAGGATCTAAGTGAAGCTATCCATCATTGCGTTCCTTTTTTTTTCAAGGGCCTCCTCGAACAATATTTTGATAGGATCTGCTGCTCCCTTATCTTTCTTTTCATCCCCCATGGGCGGTTGTCCGGGTTTTCAAGGCTGATATTGCAAAGGTTCAACCAGATTGAGCCCTAACTCCTTATACCCCGACCTCGTTGGGGACGTGCAAAGAAGGATTGAGAAAGAGTAGACCACTCTGATACCATTGATCTGAATTTATGCAGGAACGCAACAGAATACACAAATCACCATAAATACAAAGATGCAACAGAAATAACACTTCATTTCATTAATATCAAAGAACTTAAATTTTCTTACAGACAGAATGGAAATAAACTAACTAGGGTGTTAGTAGCTTATCTTTGAGAAGAGATGTGGCAGCTACAAGCCTCTGAAATATGTGTTACAATGAGGCTCGAAGGCCTATATATTATTGAGAAACAATGGAAACCCTAAATATCCAAAAAACTAACCCTAGGAGATGAAACACCAGAATATGGGCCCCGTCGGGGTAAATTGGTACATCAATTTCTCGGGGTCGTAACTTTGTCATACTATTTCCATTTGACACACATGATACATCGTTAGAAATATCTATCCAAGGACTAAACTCTTGAAAATGAATATCGAGTTTGAAACAAACTCATATTTGTTGGAGCTTTGATTCCCAAAAAACGTCATTTAGGGCCTCAAAACGGCTCTGGAAGTTCAGGACCCGAAAAATTGCCAAAAATAGTAAATTGTGCTACAATTAAGGAAACTGGAAAACTAAAAGAAACAATGGTGGGTGTCCAAGTGGAATAGGTGGGTGACCACCAATATCCACATGGATCACACATTGAGTTTATTAACTTAATTTACAAAAATTTCAAAAAACTCAAATCTAATTATTATACATGCTCCTTCGGACTAAAGCAACAGTCCCTTTTTCTCAGTTTTGAGACATATAGGGTTTCAGGCGAGCACCATTCACCCATCCCGGCCGCATCATACTATCTAGTTGCACGATTCTGACTGCTCCTAAGGGTCAGATCTCCACAATTATAAATGGTCCCAACCAATGCATGCATAACTTGCTAGGATGCTTCTAGTCCTGACTATCATAGAGGAGAACCTTGTCTCCTTGTGTAAATACCTCGGTCTTAATATGAATGTCATGCCAAGAATTTTGTCTTTCTTTTTCAACTGACTGATGGAAGTCTGCTATAAATCTGGTCTCCTTTAGTTCTTTTAGCTCCATAATTCTCTGCACAACTGATTCCTCCTTCGACATATGCATGATCTGTGCAATGTACAAACTTGGAGTGATGAACTCTGCAGGCACCACTACCTCTTTCCCATAAACTAGCCTGAATGGTGTGTACCTGTGGATTTTCTTTATGGTTGTCCTATAATCCCACAATACTACTGGAACTTTTTCATCCCAGTCTTCCTGATTTGCGCAACATACTTTTGTAAACCCTCTCTTGAGGATCTTGTTGAATGCTTCTACTGTTCCAATGGCCTACGGGTGGTAGGGGATGATTTTGTAATCTTGGATCAGAAACTATGTTTCAAGTTTTTCTATAGTGCTACTATTGAAATGAGCTCCTTGATCACTAGTTAGGCTCCTAGGACATCCAAATCGAGTGATAATATTCTCAAAAATGAACCTGGCAGCAATATCTATTGAACAATCCTGAAGAGATGGTGCTTCCACCCAATGTGTAAGGTAGTCAGTTGCGGTGATGATGTGCCTAGCCTTTGAATGCTTGGTTGTGGGGTTGATTGGTCCAATGAATTCAACTATCCACTTCTCAAATGCTTGTAGAGCTCGAACTGGTTGAAGTGGTAATTCATCTCATCGTGACGGCTTACCTACTCTTTGAAAAACATCGCATGATCTAGCATATACCTTTTCATCCTTGAAGAGTGTTTCCCACTAAATTCCAGCTTGTATAACTTTATGTGCGATGGCCTTTCCTCCTACATGACCTCCTGCAACTCCATTGTGGCATTCCCAGAGTATATCTTGTCTTTCACGATCTAGGACACATCTTCTGAGGATACTATCTAGTCCCAGTTTATACAACTGTCCCGCGATCAACTGGTAATTTGTTTCTCTAACAACCATGTGGTGTTTTTGGGTTGTGGAATATGTTTTTGGGTAGGCCCTTGTAGTTAAGAAGAATGATATGTCCTCCAGGTATTCAGGTACGGCCTCAACCCGAAACAAGTCTGCATATGGGAGTTGATCGTCGACTGCTCCACCACTTTCCCTTGACTCTAATCTGGATAAGTGATAAGGTCTGATGTTGCATATTCTCGGATTGAAAATAACTTCAAAGGAAAATTCTTGAAATAACAACAACCATCTACAAATTCTCCCTTCCAACACAGTTTTGCTAATTAGACATTTCAATGCAGAATGATTAGTAAAGAACCTGAAATGAGAACCTAACAAATAATGTCTAAATTTTTGCAAAGCATAAATCATGGCTAGACCCTCCCTTTATGTCGTTGTGTAGTTTCCCTCAGCTTGTGACAACTTCAAGCTCACAAAGTAGATAGGATGATCCATGGATCCATCTCCAGGTTGTGTTAAGATATCTCCTAAGGCAATTCCTGAAGAATCTACATGGGCATGAAATTCATTTTCCCAGTTTGGGAATATCAGAATTGGTGTTGTGATGATATTCTCCTTGAGTGTCTCAAATGATTTATCACATTCTGGAGTCCATTGGAACGTTTTATCCATTTTCAGTAGGTTTTCCAAAGGTGCAGTAATGTTGGCATATCTTTGGATGAACCTGTGATAGTACTTTATGTGTCCTAGCGTGGAGCACAACTGCTCAACACTCATAGGTGGTGGCATATTCACAATGACTACAACTTTGGATGGGTCTATCAGTACTCCTTCTCGGCAGACTATGTGGCCCAAAAATTTCCCATGTGGTACACAGAAGATACACTTCCTGAGATTCAATGAAATCTGCAATTCTTTGCATCTATCAAAAATTAACCGTAATAGTGCTACATGTTCCTTGAGAAAACTATATATCGTCCAATCATCCATATAAACTTCTATAAAATTTTGAATGAACTCTCTAAAGGCTGCTATTACAATCCTGGAAAAGACTGTAGGAGCATTCTTGCTATAGTGGGAAAACCCCCGTAAGGACTACACTAGGGTTCTAAAGTGCAGGCAGAGCTAACCATCTAAAGTCTCCTACTTTTAACAATTATCTTGACAACACCCCACATTCATGCCTAAAATATAGAGTATAGGGATCCGTTCGTCCTACCTTAAACTCCACATCCGGTGTCAATCCCTTTGTGTCCGGTCATTTCTCTACTGCAAATCTCCTCCCAAGTCTGACCCACATTAACCAAAAGAAAAACAACAAACTACAAACATGAATTCTATATATGAATTAGTGGGTTAGATTTCATAATAAAATGTAAATCAAACATGAAGATTGAACACATCATATGGCGGGATGACAAAAGTACTTCTTTATATTAATCTCACAAAGTCACTTACAAGATGAGATCGATGAATACTCCTCGAACCCGGTCCTCAGCTCCTCTTCACCAAGCTCCAACTACTTCCACGTATCCTTCTTCTCTCACACTTCTCTCTAGAGAATGGGCATAGGCTTATGTATGAGGGAAAAGGGCAAGAGTAAGGAATTATGGCTCAAAACTCACAATGTGGCTGCAAATTCTTGGGGAAAGGGGGGAAAGAAAAATGGGTAGAGTTTCACTATTCCTATGTTTCTCCTTGGAATGGGACCCCAAAACCTCTTTTAATATCCCAAAAAGATGTTTATTCAGTTGGGTGATGGGCTATAGGCGGTCAATTGGTTAGGAAACCACCGAATATCACGTAATCCCTTGCAAATTTTTATTTTTCGCAACTTTTGTGAGTATACGCGAGCTATAATGATGAATCTATCATACGTATGCGGGTAGTAGTGGTGCAGGTAGTGTACATATGTGGGCAGTAATGGTGCAGGGTGCGTACATGTTCAAAAATTTGGTTTTTAAGAAGAGCTATTCAGTATTGGCTTGGAAAAAATAGTAAGTAAGATGACCTGCTGCTAGGTATGCATATCTTGTGCAAATTAGGGTTATAACAAATGCCCCCTGATGTGTGAGGTTAGAAGATAATATTATGGCTGAAATACATTACAAATATTTACCAACGTACAAAGCGAGTGAGCCTGAGACCAGAGTTCGAGAGGTGCCATCTGCAAAATAAAATTGTCTCACCAAGGCGGGCATACCCATTCTCGGGATGAAATAAATCATGGCTGCGAATTAGATACACTGCAAATCCATGTCATATAACTATATAAAGTGTAGCCTCGAGCAATACACAGTAGATATACATCTCAAAATCAAAGATATACATGTATAGTATCCATCTTCAAGAAGCCAATAATGTCTAATGGTTGGAGTTGAGGACTTCGGAACTCGAGCAACAACTTCAAGATCTTCAAAAATCGGGTAGGAGTGTAATGTGAGTGTACGACTTCACTACCCAGAGGTCTTTGATAGCTCATAGGGGAACAAACAAGAGGATCTCAGTGATCATACAGATAACTTCATTGATTTGGAGCAAGCACTTGATTGGACTTTCGAGATGGTCGGGCATGAGTTCAAGAGACAAACTGCAGAAGGGCCGACTCAAGTTAGGTAAAACTTCCGTTGGAAAATAGTACGACTAGTGATGAGACTCAAACATCATGACATTGACATAAGTTCACAATGCAGGAGGCAACACAAACTCTCCATATGTTTGGAAGAATAACGAAATAGAGGAGGACACAAATCTATGTTACAAGAACAACTTCCTAAGGTCATATTAAATCCCAATGCTTGACAACAGATGAAAGGGTGTGCTTTGTCCAAGGGTGACTCATTGTGCTACCATAAAAATAAAATACTTTTCCCTTCCTCTTTTTGGGGTATATTTGATTTTTTTATGTTTTTCAATATTTTGAAATCTTGAAAAAGAATAAAAGAATGCTACGTTACAAAGGAGGAATGAGTGTCGCAAGCATACTAGTTCCAAGCATAAGGAACACACTAATTCTCATAGCAAGGAGACATGTGTAGGAAAAGGACACTTGAGAAAATTCCTCCATGGGTCAAGGTGTCAGATTGCAAAGGCAAAGTGCTACAAGGCTTGTGTATAAGGCATGCTTCAAAGGTTTAGTTGAAAGCAACATGGAGCCGACATTAGGCCAAAGATGCAGAGATGCAACTGTGATTAGAAAGACACAATGAAACCCCCTTCAATGTATTTTTTACGAGCCCAGAGAAGGTAAGATTAGTGGTTTTTCATTTTTAGAGAGTCTAAAAAAGCATAAAAGAAGAATCCATTAGAGTACCTTTTTCAAAGATAGTCTAGTCGGCTCGAAAAAAAGGGTCAAAATAGCACCAAAAAGACGTCTATTCAAAACCATTTTAATGAGTGTGACAAAGCCAAGATCACTCGACAATATTTTCAATTTTAAGGAGTCTGAAAAGAGCTTAACTATGGAATTGCTTCCTTTTTCTAGATTTAGTCTCCTTAGCCCGAAAAAGTATAAAATCTACTAAGGAGAAGTCTCCCAGTAAGATGAATCTCGCGAGGTGTACCTTTTTCCTCCTTAATATACAGGCCAGAAAAAGGGGTAAACTCATGCCAGTAGATGTTTTTCTGTGCCAAATAACGAGTGTGAAAGAACAAGGTCACTCGACAATCTTTTCACTTTTAAGGAGTCTGAAAAGAGCTTAACTATGGACTCCGTAAAGGATGTTCTTCTGGACCAGTTTAACAAGTGTGAAGAAACAAGCTCACTCGATGATCTTTTCAATTTTAGGGAGTCTGGAAAGAGCTTAAATATGGACTCTGTGGGGGTTCCTTTTTCATAAATTTAGTCCCTCAGGCCCAAAAAAGGGTTAAAATTATACCTGAGAATACTCTTCTAGCGAAGTGGAGTTCCTAGAGTATACCTTTGTTCATACAAATTGACCATCTAGACTGAAAAAGGGGTAAACTATCGCCAGACAGATGCGCCTTCAAATTTTAATTTGGCAATCGTGAAGGAAAACAATATCACTCGACAATCTTTTCATGTTTATAGAGTCTAAAAAAAGTCTTAAAGAAGACTCTAGGGGACTACAACTCATGTATGAAACTAGTTTAGGTAGAGACCACTGCTAGCCTCATACTAAGAGTCTCTTTGATACTCAACTTGGAAAATCTCCCAAGAGGGAAGAAAACACAAACCACAATGTAAGTCCTCCCACGGTATAGAAACCGTAGTCATGGCTTCAAGGATAGTCTCATCTAAAGGAAATTCAAAATTCGAGAAATAGCGTAAACAAGGGTTGACAGTCCCAAAGGGTGAAGTAAACTAACTATATTCCATATGAAAATGGAGGCTCTGTCCAGGAATGGAAGAGTCTATCAACGAAGAATCATGAGTACAAGGGCTTGAGGATCTACCAACAACGAGATAAGAATCAAAAGGAGACTTAAGATCACTTGGACCAAGAGGGGGAAGCAAAGGCTCCCATGGACCCATTGGATAAACCAATGGATCAGTTGTTTAGACCATTTCTCAAGAAGGAAAACATGAGTTCATAGGTTCCTTCTCAGAAGCAAGTGAACACCGAGGATAAGATGCCACAGAATTAACCCGTGGCGGGATAGAGTCTACACGAACACTAGAAATATGTAAAGGGGTAGTCTGAAATAATGGCGAATTAGGATGGTGATTTCAGATGCCAGTTGGTCAATAGTGACAATGCTTCCATTGTGAGGGAAATGCATCACACAAAAAAGTGTAGACACCACAACATTCATAGCATATACATAATCACGCCCGAGAAGCATATTGAAATATAACGGGCCTTGCACCACTATAACATCAACACAGATAGTCTTCCCACCTAATGAGATAGGAAACTAAGGAAGAATCCCCAAATATTCACTAGGACGTCTGTCAAAAGCCAACAGCTCATGCGAAGAAGACACAAGCTTGGGAGATCCAAAGACTTTCCAAACTAAGGAGGATAAAATACTTGTCAAGGCTCCTTCATCCACAATACATCGATAAATGTTTGTTGAATTAACCTCAATCCTTATTTGAAAAGGTGTAGAAGAAGAAAGACGAGGCTCAACAAGGTCATTCCAATCAAAGGAAACCATCCTAGGGCTTGGAGGGGGTGTGCTCTAAGTGAGCAAAATGACCCCTTGTTCTGAAAGTACTAAACTGGAAATGCTAAAAACATAGTCAGTGGACACATCACTCCCCAAGAGAAGAGTGGGATCAGCCGAAGTCTGCATCGGCATGACCACTTTGGTAGACTCCACACTCTCTAAGGGAGGAGTGGGATCAGCCAAAGACTGCATCGACGTGACCACTTCCTCAACCGATGGTTGAATAGGCTATGAGACTACATGGTCTAAAGACACCTCACCCCCCAAAAGAGGAGTGGGATTAGCCGATGGCTGCATCGACATGATCACTTTCTCAACCAATGGTTGAATAGGTTGCGATATTACATGGTCTGAAGGCACCTCAGCCCCCAAAAGAGGTGTGGGATCAGTCGATGACTGCATCATCATGACCACTTTCTCAACCAATGGCTAAAAAGACTGTGAGGAAACCTCAGAAGACTCAGAATCAAAGGAGTTTGCAGACAGAGACCACAATCTTCGTACCTCAAGAATTATAGGGCACAAATGAGTAAGGTGATCTCCCTTGAAAATATTACAAGGGAACTTAGGCTTACATCCTATCCATCTAGGTTTCTCAACAATATCAATGCCCCCAACATGACTAACAGTGGTTGGTTGCACATCCCCAACATGACTTGCAGAGGTTGGTGATGGGTCGATAAAATGACTCGCAGAGGCTACAAACCTATTGTCAGTATGACTAACAATGACTGGACTTTTCCCCCAGTAGGACTTGCAGAGGGTGGTGATTTCTTCTTCCTATTCTTCCTCTTTCTACTTCGTTTAAACTTCTGGTTACTAGTAACTGTACGTTCACCAGAGGCAAGAGAAGAAGGAGGAGAAGAATTTGTTGATGAAGGAACATCAACATTATTCCCATGACATAAAGCGCTTAAATGGGAAGCATCATGAGCATCTGGAACATTTGGAATGGTACCCAACCAAACCGGTAATCCCGCATTCAACCCAGGAATGTACAAAGTGGCCATCAAAGGGACACCAACATTTTCGAAGAAAGGAAAAGAAAAAGAATCCCCTTGCAAAAGGATTCCTTGGTTGGTATTGTCGAGAATTTTATCCATGAATATCTTATGCACAGGTTCTCCCCTTGGGGGATCGTTCAAGTCTGTAAAATTCTCCCACACTGACTTTGAAGAACCAGTGTTATCAAAACAACGACTATAAAAAGGCAGCTCCATGTTTCTAAGAGGAAGACCGAAAAGTCCTCATGACCGTCAGAGTGGGTGGTCTACCACCCTAGGTCGAAGACCCAAAGCAGTGACTAACTAACTCACTATGGAAAACTAGGGAGCATAGAGCACACACTAGAAAAAATCCTAAAGGCAAATCAAGCAGACCACTATCTAGTATGAAGAACAGTTATGCTAGCCAACACTAGAGAAACTTACCGGTGTAAGTGAAACTCGAACATGGAATCACCCTTCAGGTATACTCTACAAAGTGTGACTCAACTTCTTCCCTAGGTACCACGGTATACCCCCGCAGTCACTTGTGTAAGTCCCTAAAATAAGGCAACTAGGTTGCCAGCTCGCGAACAATCACCAGGAGGCTACAGTCGAAAGTCGGGCGGACATCAATGAGCAGGGTAACTAAGCCCGAAACCTACTGAGGGTATCGGAAGAAAGCGGTTTGAAAGATAACTGAGGACCTCGAACAGATTTGAGATCCATGAAGATCCATGGCAAATGCGACCAACAATATCCCATGACAAGTCCTCAATATGTGTTCCCCACTACGTTGGGTCCATCTTTGAAGGGGTTATCTCCGCTACCTTTTCGCACATGAACCTCGTGTTTATCCCCTGTGTTAGAGGGGGGTATTGGATAACTTCTACGTTTACTAGACTTTAACACTCCCTAACGCAGACTCCAATGTTTGTTTAACGACCTTGAAGAGTTTCCTCTCCAACCTAATTCAAGGCCCTAACCCTAAACTAGTTGATTGACCCTAAAAACATAAAAGTCTAGTTAATTTTATATTTTAGCGTTATTTTTACTGGCTTGATTTATTCAAAAAGTGGTGTGGTAGTGCAACTAATGTTATTAAGAATCTTGTGAAAAATGAAACTTATAAGAAAACTAGCAAAGAAGGATTATATTTCTCTTTTCTTTTATGCTTCAAAATAAGAAACTTGAAAATGAATTTTTTTCTTTTCTTCTAAAGAAAGTAAAAGGGAAAAGTAAAGACAAGACAAGACCAAATAAATTGATTTTTGGTCTACTACGGATCACACTGAGTCACTGAAGGAACCATAGAGGCTAAATAAAAAAGACTCACAGACTCGTCCAAAACCCTTTCAACGAAAACACAAGCAATCATTAAAAGATAAAGAAATCGACGTCAAACCTAGGCTCAAAAACTATAACTACAGAGACCAGGACTAAATCAAGAAACCCCTGAGAAGTCAGACTTCAATCAAGGGAGAGGATGACTTCCTCTCCTTAATAAAATAATTCTTGACACAGGCACGCTACTGACACTTAAGAAACCTACTTATGTACACAGGATGTCCTAAGGTAGGGCGTGTATGTATGTAGGCAGACCTTCTGTGGGCCGCGTACACCTCTCTAACTCCTTAAAAAAAAAAGAAAACAAAATTCAAAGGAACAAGGCAGGGAATACTGGTATGGTAGACCAGAATCCCTTAAAGACACAGTAACTTATAGAGAACTCAAAGAGGTAATTAAACCAATTAAAACACCCAAAAAAATCCCTTAAAAACCCTAGAGGCTCCCTAGTACGGTCGCCAATTCTACTTTAGTGGGAAAACCCCCCTACAGACTACACTAGGGTTATAAAGTTCAGGCAGAGCTAACCATCTAAAGTCTCCTAATTTTAACAACTATCCTGAAAACACCCCACATTCATGCATAAAATACAAAGTATAGGGATTCGATAGTACTACCTTAAACTCCATGTCCGGTGTCAATCCCTTTGCGTCTAGTCGTTTCTCAACTACAAATATCCTCCCAAGGCTCACCTGCATTCACCAAAATACAAACAAGAAAATACGAACATGCATTCTATATATGAATTAGTGGGTTATATGTCATAATAAAATGTAAATCAAACATGAAGATTGAACACATCATATGGCAGGACGACAAAAGTACTTCTTTATATTAATCTCACAAAGTTACTTACAAGATGAGATCGATGACTACTCCTCAAACCTGGTCCTGGGATCCTCTTCACGAAGCTCCAACTTCTTCTACATATCCTTCTTCTCTCACACTTCTCTCAAGAGAATGGGCATAGGCTTATGGATGAGGAAAGAGGGCAAGAATAAGGAATTATGGCTCAAAATTCACAATATGGTTGCAAATTCTTGGGGAAAGGGGGGAAATCAAAATGGGAAGAGTTTCACTATTGCTATGTTTCTCCTTGGAATGGGACCCCAACACCTCTTTTTATATTCCAAAAAGATGGTTATTCGGTTGGGTGATGGGCTATAAGCGGTCAATTAGTTAAGAAACCACCCAATAACCTGTAATCCCTTGCAACTTTTTATTTTTTGCAACTTTTGTGAGTATATGCGGGTTGTAATGATGCAGCTAGCATACGTACGTGGGTAGTAGTGGTGCAGCTAGCATACATATGTGGGTAGTAATGGTGTAGGGCACGTACATCTTCAAAAATTTGGTTTTTAAGAAGAGTTATTCAGTATTGGCTTGGCAAAAATAGTAAGTAAGATGGCCTACTACTAGGTATGCATGTCTGTTGCAAATTAGGGTTATAACAGTTATTTTTCCAAATGGCATCACATTGTATGTGAAAGATCCCCATTTTTTTATGAATGTGTTCTTCTTCTTGTCTTCTTCGACGATCCTGACCTGGTGGTACCCTGGAAATCCATCTGTTAATGAGTATACTTCCTTCCCCGCAACCCGTTCTAGCACCTCATCAGTGAAAGGTGTTGGGAAAAGGTTGTGCACACAAGCATAGTTAAGGATTCTATAGTCCAAATAGACCCTAATATCCTATGTTCCTTTATTGCTTTGAATAACTATTGGGCTAACCCATTATGCTTATTCCACTGCGAAAATGTGTCATGCCTCCAACATTTTATCTATCTCCTTCTTAACCTTCTCTTTTACTCTAGGGTTAAGGCAATATGTCTCACAGGCTTGGATCCTGGTTTTAGTTCTATTTTTAGTTCTCCCATAACTCCTTTGATTCCCTTTAACTCTGAGAAAGTCTTTGGGAACAAATCCTCATATTCCCATAGTAGACTCTGTATCTCTTGACTGGTTTTCTCATCCCAATAGTCTCCTACCATAGCTATCTTAGGTTGATCTATGGTCCCTATATTGAATTTGCATAATTTTAATGGGTGATTGTAGGAACCATTAGTATGACTGGGTATGGTGTTCTGGATTTCTCTTTTCCCTTCTATCTCTTTGATGGCTAGGTTCCTCATTTCCTCTAAGTCATCTAGGCTTTCTTAATCTCTGCTAATCTAATAGCATTTTATAGGTTTCTCGGTTGAGGGCAGGTGAAGGTTAGTCTGAAGTTCCCAACTATGCTTGGCACATACTACTAAGTTTGATTTATGATTGCTATTATATGTAAAAAGAAATTCTTCAATCTTTTGCAAGACTACTTCAAGCTCAGGGTACTTCCTTGTAAATGAGAAGTCCTTGAAAAAATGAGCTGCCAACATCTGCCAGTCGCTGGTCTATCTTCTGGTTTCCTTGTGTATGAAAAAATATTTTGGTATTATGTAATGTCCCCCACCTCTTAGAGAGGTAATGAGGAGACTCAGTGGCCTGGGCACCCCCACTAGGTCATAGTCTCACACTAAAGGGG
>SNQJ01S0028945.1:13905-25925 GCA_010110895.2 Picea sitchensis
TAATAAACATACCACATGAGTACAATAAATGATACCAAGAGTCATAACTTGGAAAGCACAAATACCTTCAAAATCCTTGCTTATTTATTTAGAATTTATGGTTGTCCATGGAAGTAATTTCCAGATCTGATCCAAGGAATATAACAACTACAAAATAGGATCAAGAGTAAGGAAATATTAAGAGTAAGAGTAGCTACAATGGCCTCAAAATGTAAGGAAATATCAAGAGTAATCCACATCAAGGATCCCTTAATGATGGCTGCCCAAAATGGTTGATATAATACTCCAAAACCAATTCTACTATGCCAATAAACGTGCCATCCTGCTGAAATTCGCCCAGCTTCAGAAATAAATCAATATGCAGTGGAAAGGCTCCCAAAACTCCAAGGAAATGTTGTTATATTGTAGAAGATTTAATGGCTAACATACATGAAATGTTTCCTTTGATGTAGATGAGGGATGTGGCCCCAAATCAAGAGATCTCTATCCCAAAATGCATCCTCCTTGAGGAAATTCGCCCATCTCTAATAAATAATAATTTTGTAGGATAGAAACCCCCAAGAATGCTAAATAAGGTCACCTTGATGATGTAAAAGAGTCTCCAATTGAGATATGTTCCAAACCCAACCTCCTAAGACCAAATTGAGTCTCCCTTGGCTGAGTGGTACACCCTCTATATAGAAAACCCTCTATGGCGCACCCTTCTTCCTCTTCCCTGTAGAACTGATACCTATAACTGAATAGGAACTGTACTAGAATGGAGAGGGATGAATCTTTCACCTCCTTGGCCAAGTTTGGATCAAGAACAAGAGAATCTTTCACTCCCTTGTTGATCTCTAAGTTTTATTGAGTCAAAAACCTCAAAACCCCCAAGTACCATGGGCTCTCTAGCTAAGGAGCCATACATAAAAATATCAATCAACATAATGAGAGAATAGAAGCCCCTATCTCTCTTTTATACCCCTATTCACCTTTTCTCTCTAAGTGACTTTTTAATTTACTTTTAATATTTCTTCATTAAATCACTTTATTAATTAATTAACCTTTTTTCCTCTAAAAAGTGATTAATTTTCCCTTGTGGCTTCTCCAATCATTGGAAATCACTTTTCATCATCTTATCCTGTAGTGATATTCCTCGTGATTTTTATTAGCTATTACACTAAGAGGTTTCTTCAAGTATTATGCCCAAAATGACCTCCTTAGTGAATTTAATTAAAATATGCTCCATAATAATTCAAAATTATGGAAATCGCCAGAATGCAATGAAACCAAAGACAAGCTGTGCGGAATGGATCCTGATGATGAAATATGATAAATAAGGTGAGTCGGCCCAATAAAACCCCTCAATACCTCTTGATCTCACTATCACCCTCAATTGGCTACTCTGGTAGGCATCCCAATTTGTAACATAAGTAAATCCAAAAATGGGGACATTACATTGTATGTGCATGCAAGTGAGCTACTTGCATCTCTACTTTATATGTATGAACCTAGATCTATGGAAGTAGGTGGGCATGGATTAGATAACCTTCATGCTAGTTAAATCTTGTATTGTGTTGTGCACTGGTGAAAATACATCCATTTCTAGTTTTCTAGAGATGAAGTAAAATGTCAACTCTAATCTAGTGCCAAGCAATGTGAAAATCAATATCCCATGAGAGATTCTCCCTATAGGGCACCCTATCAAGTGATATATATCGATATCAATGAATGATATAGTTTAGATTCTTCCTCCCAAGTGAATGTTTGAGTGTATTAACAAAACTTGTATTTGATGTTTTGATGTTTCATTCTTGCCAGACAAGGGGCATTTGGGGTGGACAACTCCAAACATTGCAAGCATGTCCCTATGGGTAAACCTACATGCAATGAGGATTTTATGCAATATATATTGAAATAATGATAAACAAATACCCAATTTAGTAATTTCATGCCTAAATCAAGTGAGCAAATGGATGAATAAGAAGCCTCGTCAAGGGAGTAATCTCCTTTTAGATATATCAAATGCCCAAGATAAGATGATCCTTCAAATGAGTCTCATTGATGTATATATAGGAGATAAAGAGGGTTAGATAGAAAACATAACAAGACAACATAAGTATAATTAATGTAATGATCATAAATGAGGGTTATGGTTAGGGGCTTAACATGTCCCTCCCATTCAAATCATTGTGGACCTAAATGCTGATTAGTTGCGGGTGCTTCTGTATGAAGAATTCATCTTCCCATGTCGCATATTCTATTGGCAAGTTCTTTCACTTGATGATGTACTCAATTTTTATTTGTTTGATCCAAGTTTCAATTATTATTTCAAGTTATTGTATGATTTTCCCTCTTCATCAAGCTTTGGAAAAATAGTGAACTGGGATCTTGTCATCAATTACGATTTTTTGCACAAGAAACATGGAACATCAAATGTACACATGAATATGGAGGTAACTCCAATATGCAAGTCATACTACAAATCTTATACAACAACTTATAGGGACCATAGTAATTGGGTGTTAATTTAATTTCCTCCTTTTATTGCTTGAGGGACATTTGTGTGTATAGTTACAACCTTAGAGATACCCAATCCCTCACTTCAAAGTGCCTTTCACTATGATGTCGATATACACATTGTTTCATCCTATTTTGTGTTATAGACAAGTTGTCTTTCAATAGTTGGAGAACCTCTTGTTGGTGCTTGATGTGATCTTACACTTCTTGAACCTTAGGTTTCCCTCTCAAGGGTGATGTGATGGATGGAGGATGATACCCATAAAGTGATATAAATGGGGACATTTTGGATGATGTATGGAAGGAAGTATTGTACCACCATTCCACCAAAGGTAACCATTTGACCCTTATGATTGTTTATCAAATAAGCAATGAATGTAACCTCCCAGACATTTATTCACAATATTAGATTACCCATCATATTGAGGATGGTGAAAAGATTTGTGAGCTAGTTGATTACCCAAACAAGAAAACAAGTTAGTCCAAAAATCACCAGTGAAAAATGGATCTCCATCACTGACATTCATCTTGGGATTTCCATGTAACTTCTAAATTTTTTCAATGAATGTTGTGACTACTGTACTTGCTTTAAAGGGATGAGAAAGTAAGAAAAATGGGCATAATTTATGATTCGATCCACCACCTCCATGATGACATTTTCCCCTTCAAACTTTGGTCGACCTATGATAAAATCCATTGATATGTATTCCCAATGCTAACATGGTATGGCTAATCATTCTAGAATTTTTGAGGTCTTGAACATCTCTCCTTTGTTCTGTTGACAAATCAAATCTTCACCACAAACTTTTAAACATAAATTTTGAGACCTTCCCAGAAAAAATTCCTTCTTGATATTGTGATAATTTGTTTTTAAATCCTAAGTGTCCCCTTATGGGAGAAGTGTGTAGTTAGGAAGGGACCTTCTGTTTGAGTTCAAAATTCTTAGACAAGTATACACAATCCCTATACTAAAGTGAATCATTCTTCCACACAAATTTATCTGATACACTAAGGTCCTATTGTAGTTGTTGAATGAGATACCCTATATTCTAGTCCTATTATCATTATATCCTTGTTCATCCACCCGTACAACTTGTAGAATGGATATAGCACAAAGTAAGGCCTCAATATCTTCTTCTTTCCTTAAAATTGTATCCACCACCACATTTTCTTTCCCTTTTAGTAGATAATTTCAAAGTAATACCCTAGAATCTCTGTGACCCATTTTTGTTGTTCTATTGAAGATAATCATTTTTCCAATAGGTACTTCATACTATCATGATCTGTTTTTACCTTGATGTGTCTTCCTATTAATTAAGGTTGTCATTGGTTAAATGAATGAAGCATGGCCAACATTTGCTTCTCATAAATGTGTTTGAGTAAGTTATTTCCTTTAAGTTGGTGACTTTCAAAGGCAAGGGGTATTCCTTCTTGGATAAAGCAATACCAATACCATACCCCAAGGCATCAAACTCCACATTAAAGGTTTTTGTGAAGTGAAACATAGCCAAGACAAGAGTTCTACGCATGGCCTTCTTAAGTTTTTCAAAATATTGGGTTGCTTCTTGAGTCCAAGAAAAGGCATCCTTTTTCAATAATGAATATAAAGGTGCTATTATTCGACCATAGTTCTTGACAAACTTGTTGTAATAGCTTTTCAATCCTAAGAATCCACTAATATTATTCAAGGTTTTGGGAATTAGCCATTAAATCATAAATTTAATTTTTTTAGGGTCCACCTTGATGCCGTCATGAGATACAATATGACCCAAATATTCTACTTCTTGAAGTTGAAAAAAACATTTGGAATGCTTTGCATATAATTGTTTCTCTTCCAATAGTTTTAAGACCATGTCAATATGTTGTATATGCTCTTCCCAACATTTTCTATAAATTAGTGTATCATCAAAAAACAACAACACAAAGTTTCTAAGGAAGGGATTGAAAATTGAATTCATCAAGCTTTGAAATGTTGAAGGACTTTAGTAAGGCCAGAAGGCATCACCAAAAAATCATAATGACCTTCATGTGTTCTAAAGGATATTTTTGGGATGTCTTATTCCCTCATTCTAATATAATGATATTCTAAATCAAGATCCAACTTAGTAAATAAAATTGCTTCATGAAATATATTTAACAATTCATTAGTCATAGGAATATGAAACCTATCTTTAATGGTGATGATGTTGAGATATATATAATTAGGACACATACACCATGAACAATCCATTTTATAAACCATCATCACTGGAAAAGAGAAATCACCTTGGCTAGATTAAATGATGCTAGCCTCTATCATTTCTTGAACCATACACTCAATCTCACTCTTTTGGGCATAGGGGTCTCTATATGGTTTCATCTTTGGAGGAAGGTTCCTTGGGATCTATGGAATAGTGTGRTCATTCTCTTGAGTAGGAGGGAGAACTTTGGGATTCTTATCAAATACATTATAATGATTTTTGATAACACTTTGGAGATCCAATGACACATAGCCTTTAGGTGTTTGAACATCTAATGAGAAAAAAATGTGAAATTACTCCTAGGCATCCCATTTTAACAATTTTTTCATGCTATTAAAGATTATCACTTGAGATGGTTTCTCTTGCATACCTTTGATTTCAATTTACTTGCCTTTTGAGAAAAATATCATGAGAAGTCCCTAAAAATTAAAAGCCACTATTCCCAATTATTGTAACCATTGGACCCATAATACCCCATCTACACCACCCATTTAGATTGCAATCATTGGGCTATCCCTGGCCTAATCCCCTATAGTGACCTTAATACTATCACACTTTCAAAAACTTTATGGTACCTCTATTTGCAATCATTACTTGAGACTCTATTGCTTGATATCTAAAGCAATAGAGAAGTTTGGCTAATTTGTAGTTAATGAAGTTATGGGTACTACCAAAATCAATCAACAATGCTACCGTTTTTCTTGATATCTCCTTCAATATTGAGAGTTTGAGGAGTGTTAATGCCCACTATAGCATGACAAGATATGGTTGGAGTGGTTTCTTTTAGTCCTGGATATTGAGAAGGTTATAGGTCTTGTTCTTCTTCCTCTTCACAATCTATGTATAATAATTTATTCTCACAACACGTATTCCATCACTATACTTGCTATCACATTTGAAACATAGTCCCTTTGCTCTTATTTCATCCATTTGTTGAGGTGTCAACTTGTAGGTTGAGTGAAGTTAGGAGTGGAAACATTTTTCTCTCCATAGATGTTAGTGACAACCCTTCTAGTATCCATATTTTTACTTTCAACTCTGTTTTCCACTTGGGAAGCCTTATCCAAGGATTTAGGCTCCAAGAGATGCAAATAACGTTGAATTCTCTCCTTTAAAGTGGCCATAAAGAGATCCAACAAATTATCCTCTAGAATGTTTTTCACTCTAAGAATGTGGTATGTAACTAGACCACTTTTCCTGGGATTTATGAATTGTCTAAAGAAGGTATTGCTCATACTATCCCCATAATGTGTTATCAATTCATCCGTAAAAATGGACCAAGAGAAAATAGAGTCATTTTTGTGGTCACAAAGCCATTGACACCACACAAATTGATTAGGTTATAAATAAGGATGCAATAATTACCTTTTGTAGAGTTGGCACTTGGTGTAGATTAAAGAATTGTTGCATCTAGAATATCCATGTTATGGTATCTTTACCATCAAACTTCCTCATACCAATCTTGGGAATGAAGTACTTCCTTGGTCTCAAATTAAAACCCTAATGTCATGGATCTTGGAGTGATGAATGATCCATTTTCTAGGACTCAATCAATCCTTGTTCTCTAAATGTGTTAAAATTCTCTCCACATGTAATTTGGAATCAATCATCTTATTCTCATTATCCTCTTCATGAGGATAATTTACAATAAGAATGATTTTTATCTCCTTAATATGGAACTCATGTTCTTGCCATATCTTGTGCCATCTCTTTGAGATCATATTTTCTTGCATATCATTGATATCATCTTTGCTTTCATCTCTTTGAGATCATCTTTAAAAATTTGAAATTATGTTTTACTAACCATATTTAGGATGGCAACCTTCCTTGCCATTGCAATTTCCATGATTGTTATTTTCTCTTCCAACTTGGACACCTTTTCCACTTCTTCATTCTATTCTTGGTCATGGATGATCCTTTAGAATCCTTTGCAAAAGTCACATGTGGCTTATTACATCTAGACATGATGTGCTTAGAGTTTTGTAGGGTTTGCTTTGCTAGACGACCTTGAACCTGTTACAACTTTTCCAAACCTAGTCCTATGTTGATGAGATTTTTTCAAGATGTACTATGATATTTCCCCTATAGACTCCCACTAATCCCATGCAATTTTGACCTTCCAAGATAAAGTTATGGTGAAATTACCAAAACCTACTATTTGTTCTCTATTTCAAGAGAGAAAACTTGTACATACTACAACTTCACCAATATTTCTCTAACATATATGAAATTTAGAATAATCCACCCCAGGATGTCTTCTATCTATTGGAACTAGTAGAATTTAGTTTGGAACTCACAATTCATATATGAATATTTTTCCAAAACCAAATATTTAAACCTAGTTTGAGGACTAGACAAAACCCTTGATTTGCACAACTTGTAACTCTAAAAGTAAAGTGAACTAGATTATACTTTTTTTAACTGAATGTACTTAGTCATGTCCTCTATCAACCCTACAAATTTCACTCAATTAAAAGGATCCAAAAAAGAGTTAGACTAAAAATGATAAGATG
This sequence comes from Picea sitchensis, assembly GCA_010110895.2. NCBI lineage: Eukaryota > Viridiplantae > Streptophyta > Pinopsida > Pinales > Pinaceae > Picea > Picea sitchensis. Next base: position 21,158 of record SNQJ01S0028945.1, read on the forward strand.
ACTCATTTGAAGGAACCAAACCAAGGATTGTTTTCTCTGATACAAAATGTTATGGATCAAATAGAAAAATAAGAACAAAAAAGACCCACTTCAATAATGTTATGCCTAAATCAAGTGAACGAGTGAAAGCATAAGAAGCATTTTCTAGGGGGAACTTGCTTTTACAATATATGAATTTCCCAAGATAAGATGATCCTTAAAATGAGACTCACTGAGTGTACATATAGGAGACAAAGAGGGCTAGAAAGAAATAGCAATAATAATAAGCCAATATAACTATAATTAATGTAATGATTATAAAAGAGTCTTATTGTTAGGAGCCTTACAAAGGACTAGGAAAAACAATATTTTTAAGTCTCAAGGTGCCACTTCCATATGGATTTTAATTGGTGTATCCAATGCTTCTCCTTATGCTTGGAAAATGTTTGTATTCCAAGATAAGTTTCTTCAACAACCACTTATATCCATGTGAAGTCTTGTACTTTATAAATCCCTTATTATGGTTCTATATCTATGTTGTCCACCATTCCCAAGGCACTGGGATGATGAGCTTGAGAAAGTGGTTATCAACGATCAATTCTCAAACCTTTTCAAGAATAATCTTTACTAGGATTGTGAAGCTTGAAATTTATTTTAGGGTATCTAGCTCTTCTAATCTCTAGTTCAAGCATCCTAGATATTCCCAAAAAATCTAATGCCATTTTTTAATAGGATGTTGGCTGAAAACCAAAGGCCTTCAACTATAAATTTCTCTTCTTGAAGAATGGTTTGCGGACAACAAAGTTAGTAATTATTAATGGATAGTCAAGTTCTAAGTGAGTCACTTCTCTATATCTATGTGAGCTTGATGTCCTCCTAGAGATTATAGATGCTTTTGGAAATAAAGTTTCTCATTACATGGATGGGAGTTGTGGTGGTCCATAATGTTTGGACACTAAGGTTTCTCAAGATACTTTGTCCATGAGGAGCACTTGAGGTAATGCAATTTCACAATATGAATGTCTAGGTATCATTTCCTTCCACTACTCTAATGATCCACTTTACAAAGAATGCTTAGGCTTGTGTTTAGGTGGCCAAAATACCCATACCTAATTTCTCCTTGGGGTGCAATAAAGGCTCTAGTTGATGCTATAAAAGTTTTTTTCCCATTAGAGTTATCCCACAAGAACTTTATGAGTAAATTTTATAATTTAGCATAGGCATGGGGAAAAGGGACCTAGCATGAAGAGTAACACACATTCATGGCTGCAAGCACCTTTGTATATATTTTAAATTTTCATGTGATCCACATGGGTTTCAAAATCCATTTTTCAATTTTTTTTATAGACTTAACACCACATCTTCCCATACCTATTTTGGAAGGATTCAAAGGTAAAAGGAATTTAAAAATCTTCCCAGATTGTAGCCATGTCCATCCTAGCCTACCAATGAACCCAAGTTTTCTTTCCGACTCTAATGAAATAATTGGGTCTTGGTCAACTAAAATTTGAATATCAAGGATTCATAGAATATTTGCAGGAAATACCTGGTATTGTTCAAGGATAACGTTTTTTTGAGAAGAGTAAGGAAAGAGTCCTTTACAAAGTTTCCATTTACAAGGTGTCCTTCATGTAGGCCAAGAAGGGGATGCCTTGAATAAGCACTTAAGAAATTTTGTTGTGGATGAGGTAGTTAAGGGATTCAACAACCATCACATAGAGGGATGGAGCTAAAGATAACCTTGACAGATGGAGAAAAAGAGGCTTATTTCCTCAAATTTGACTTGTTAATAGAAAGGCAGGTTGTTGCTTCAAAAAACAGGGTTTCTATTGCTTTAATGAACAAAATTCCAAATATGAGTACCTTTAACATGGAGAGGATGAAGTGCCACTCTATCTTTTCATAGGATTTTAAAAATCAATCTTGATTAAAAAGGCCTCAAGGCCCTATTTGTGAGACCATTCTTTACCTTTCCAAACTGCAATAATATTATGAAGAATTTATCAACCTCTAATAAACCTTGTCGACTATCGCCTTATGATTTTTGACAGAATTTTCTTCATTTGTAATGCTAGTTCTTTTGCTAGAATTGTGTGCAAGACATTCATAAGAGTTAGTGGGCTCCATCTTGAGATAAGATCCAAGTCTCATAGTTTAGGAATGAACTTGATTATCGATTTGTTGATAAAACTACCAATTGTACTTGTTTGAACATTCTCTTTATACACCTAGAGAAGGCCAGGGCCTATAAAAACCCATGTGGCCTTACAAAATTTACCCATATATCCATTTTGTCTAGGTGATATATCATTAACCATCTCTTTAAGGGAATCCATAAATTCATCCACATTAGCCCTTGATGACATCCATGGTACTATTTTTGCATTAAATTTCTTGGGACTACATCAATATAGGTATGAATTTCCACCTTTCTTTATTTTGTCATACATTGATATTGAAAAACCAATTTGTAATGATTAAGAAAATACATCTCAATTCTCACATGGTCAATGATTCTACCATTTTTAATTTTAAGGGTCTTAATAATCTCCATAACTTTATTAGAAGTGAGGGATTTGAAAAATGTCTTAATAGGGATGCCACCTATCTTAAGCCAATGGAGCATGGTTCTTATTTGGGCCCCCATTTATTTATAAGTCTCTTCAAACTTCAACATATATCTCAACTTTATCACTCTAGCTTGGATTTGTTCATTGAAGGGGATAAGCTTACTCATTTTTGAAATTTCCTCCAACTCCTCCAACACTACCTTGTGTTTCATTACTTTGAATGACACTAACTACTTCCCATGACCTCTTTGAAAGGTGATACTTATTCTAATGGAATATTCCTATCGAATATTCCAACCTCTATCTCCTTGAGGTCTTAGGGCTAGGTTACATATTGTGTTTAATCTTCAAAACACAATTAAATATTGATATGAGAGGTGTTCAACATAAATTAAGAGTTCAACATCTTGGGATATTCAAATTCCTAGGAAATGGAGAAAACAATTTGGAGGTGATAAGATAAGGTAATATATCCCACTATTTGAATCAATCATCTTCTTTCATGGCCAAAGAAGAATTTTTTTTTATCTGACAAAATTGATGTAGCTAATGTTTCTAGGACCCACTTGCTTCATTTTTGAAGGTTAGACCAAGTGAACCAAAGCTCTTATGAGTATTTTTTATTAAACTTAGGTTTGTATTATGTATAAGTCAAGTCTTTCTTTGGGTTTGTTCCATTCCAATTGTTTTCTCAAGGGCCTTCAATCAAGGAGAAGACCTTACTTTTCCTCGCGTGTTTCCACATTGTTGAAATGAACATAGATAACCAAAAATATTTCAGGAGTTCTTCAACAAGTCAATCCCAAGGGATTCCCCTTTAGCAACATCACTTGGTGCATATATATTGGCCATGTCTATCACATGGTATTTGAAATCAAACATGATCCATACAAGGTTATTGGAAGAGTATACCTTCTATTGGATAATTCCCTCCAACCATTTTGTCACTACAAGAGTTGTAGCTCCCCATTTCCTTGATCATGGTCAGTGAAAATAAGATACATAATTTGTCCAAATTATCTTAAGGGATAAACTAGGTGGAAACCCTTTAACTTTAATTTCTTCAAACAAAAAATATCAATTCTGAAAGTAACATCTCTTACTTTTTGAATGCTGGATTTGGGACAAGGTTCAATAAGCCCCTCAATGTTCCATGATATTGTTTTCATTAGGAACCTTCAAAAATAAAATCCATCTCCTTGCCTTCCCACCCGATTAGACTGTCAAATGGGTTTACAAAATTCATAATCTACATTTGGGGTGGTAAATAATCATTCAGATTCTTGTTTCTTAGCTTCTTATTAGAGTCATCACAAATGGGTATTTGCGAAGGAATGAACTTTGAGGGTGTATATTGGGTCTATTGACTCTCTTTTCCCTATTGAGAAATGAGTTGGGAACTCCTAGGTTAATCCATGGTCATAATTGATATATTAGGCTTGTTTTAGGTTAGGGAAGGCTTGTGAATTGTTGATGAACTAAGTTATTCTTTTGGGGTTGAGCACTCTACTAGGATTGTTGTGCCTCATCATTCCTCCATTTTTTAACCACTTTTGTCCATCCACCAGCGTCTGTATGTAGTTGGGTGTCTGTGGCCTAAATAATAGGGAAATACACTGAAGGAATATAGGGTCATATTTCACTAATTAAAGACAATGTTTTTTCTTATGTGGTGGGGGATTCGATACTTGAAACATATGTTGGGGAGATTGATATACTGAACTAGATATTAGATAACATGCCCTCCTTCCCAAATGAACAAAAAATGATTTTAAATCCTTGGAGGTGTCAACCCTAAGGTAGGTGAGGGTTGAAAAACCTCTTCTACTCCTAGTAAATGAAGCTACCAAATAGGGTTGAGATACATTCCAGAAATGCCCAAAATTGCACATGGAATATATTGGGAATTTTACCTAGATAAAGAAATATGGCTTGGAGGATTCTTTAGTGGAAAACTTGTCATGATATTTGGAAAAAAACAACTAAATCATTTTGACACATTTAGGGGGCACAAGATATAAATTCATAACAATGTTTTTCTTCCTCAAATGAAAAATAAAAAAATCCCCTATTTAAGCTATGTATGGAGTTACAAATCCATCAATGGGGCCCTCATGCCTTCTTGGCCCAAGCTTTAATCATGTATTTTGATGGGAATTTCCACATAAGTACCCTAGTAGTGGGTTCTTTTTCATCATATTTGTTAAGCCCTAATATTG
>SNQJ01S0028945.1:31644-52116 GCA_010110895.2 Picea sitchensis
ATACCTTACTAATTTTTGAGAATAATATCTAGAGTTCAGGGTGTGAAACGTTACAGAAAAAAATTTATAGCGAAAATTCCGCAATGACTCAATTCAAGATGATTCTAGAACCCTATCTTACAAAGGTTGTATATCTGAAAGTATAAGGCATCAAGAGCTGAAATTTTAACCCAACATACCTTGATCCATATACTAAATATGCTCCAAGCCGTGCCTTCTGAATCATTGCATAAAAAGAGTTATAGTGAAAAGGACACGGTGTCTCAGATGTAGTAGCGAAACTCCAAGGCCTTGAGCTCTGATACCATATGTTAAGAACCAAATATCAATATAGCATAGAAAAACCTCAGAATAAGTACTCAACGCCTTGAAAAGGACATAATTTTAGATAATAAGCCTCTTCGAGGGGGAAACCTCCTTTTACCCCACATAAATGTTTAAGTACAAGATAATTCCAAATGAAAATGTCTCCTTGGTATATATAGGAGACTAGGAGGTATAATTACAACTAATGGAATAAATCCAACATAAATAAAATAAAATTACTAATGTAATATGCCCCAATTAAGGGGTAATGAGCCAATATTAAGGCTTAACATGGGATGATATTCTATGAGGCCTAGGGAGTAACCATGTAGCCACTTTTTTGCTTAAAGTATCCTTGTGTGGTAAACAAAATACTCATATGAGGCAATGTTGTATCCATTTAGTCCACCCCCTACTATCTTATGATAGACATGGAAAATCATAAGCTTAGGATGATTCAACCTTGATCCAACCCTTTTGAGGCTATAACCCTTTTGGCCTCATCGTTATTCAAAATAAGAATTCCATTATTTACAAGGTGCTAGTCATTATCAATGATCTCCAGATAAATTTGATCGCTAAGAAATATGACAAGAAGCCCATTAACAAAAACAATTCCCTATGATTAAAAATGGTACCCTAGATTTTCATATTTGTAAACGCATAACTCCCACATACAACCTCAAAACCATGTCTCATCTAAAATAGGGCATAAGAGGATACCAAGAGCTCTCCAATGCCTCATCAAACAACATTTTTCTCCATTCCTTTAGTGCCTTTTATTAAAGATGTAGTGAAAGTTAACTCATTGACAATAAACTTTTTAAATATAGTTTTCATACTTCTATGGCTTGAGATGGATTTCCATCAGCATTGGAATTCTTGGTAACTCGTATGAGTGATTAATTTAGATAATAAGAGGTTATCATAAATCATGATCAAAAGATATACTAATGTCTCAACCATCATTATCTAAATATCCTCAAACTTACCCCTTCACTTACCATCCATGCTATTCTTGTAACCGTAGCCCTTGAGCTAGCTAGTGAATAATCTCGAGAATTTGAGTATACAATTTCAATGCACAACCCACTAATCAAACACGTGGTCTAATTTTAATAACAATCATTCTTACATTGATATTAGGGTTGTCACACATATATACCACCAAATTAAAGAATATATGAGAACCCTATAATTCCATCCACATGGTCCTTGAATGCATTACTTGTATTCATCACGGTATCTCCATATATATGAATAATCAAACATGATATGTGGATAATCTTTAGTTCAACAAAATATATACTAGTGCCTTTTCATTGAGTAGATTTACCTATTTCTATCTTCTTTGATTCTTGTATTGCCTCTTGTTATTGCATTGAGAGAGAACTATATTTCGAGTGATAAACTTAATTGCACGTGACAAAACTATAGCTTGATCTTAAAATGTCACATAGGTTTCAATGTATCATTCCAAGAGTGATCAAACTATAGTAACATATATCATTCATAATGAACCACAATAGTCTATATAAATGAGTTATCATTAGAGAACTAGAATGATGCATCGTGACATTATGTTGTTTGTCTTTTCATAATGGTATTTCCTACTACAATAACCAAGTATGCACATGACGTCATTTCAAACTTCAATGATGTTAAATCAATTCAACCACAAGATGCAATCAATTAACCTTAAGAAGCATGTAAGAGGAAAGCAAGTAAGACGTAAACAAGATTAATCAATCAAACAAGACATCAAATCAATTCATAATCACACCCAATGCAAGGATTAAAATCATCTTGAACCAATATCACAACCCAAGGAGTCATCAATAAATTGGATAAAAAAATCACACTCCAAGCACATTCCAAGTAAGAGAGTTGGTCAAGAAAACTAATTAAAGAACTTGAAATCATTTGAGAGAACCAATTGCTTCAAAACCTTAAGCCGTGATCGATGAGGCTTAGAAAAATAATTGGGGGGGGGGGCGCATAGGCCCTAGGACTTAGGGTTATTTGAGGCCTCAACAAATGGTTATACAATGGACAAATCCAATAATATATAATATAATCCATTGAGTGGAAAACAAGAAAGAAAAGAGAATTAGTTTGTTGTTGAGATCTCAATACACCCTAAAATTTCCAATAAACTTTTGGGTACCACTTTCTACTTTTCATTGAATATTTGGTTTCTTCCTTTATAAAACACATTTGTCTTTTAAGTTTGATGAAGTTCTATGCAAAACAAATTTTCTTTCTATAAAAAATCCAAAAAAAATTCTAAGTCAAAAGTTCAATAAAATCCTTTTTGAAAATTCTATGGAGAGAATTTTCACTTTCATCAAAGCAATAAGTCAATTTTGCACTCTGATGAAAGCTAAATTTTACTCTAGCATTCTTTGTACATTGAAGGAAAAATTCAAACTTTTGTTTTGTGAAAATTTTAAAGTAACTTTGGTTGCATCGCACAAATAAAGTGAAAAACTTCCTTTGATCATCATAGCACAAATAAACTTTATCCCCAATGAAAGTTTTAAAGCACTTCGATTGAAAGTCAAAATTTTCTTGATAGTGTGCCAAGAGAATGTGTTTCTTTAATTGGAGTAAAAGTAAACTTTGACCCTAATGCAAAGTGAGAAGTCGCTCCGATAGAAAGTGGGAAAATGCCTCTAATAAACATTGCTAGGGCCTTAATATTTTTTGATAAAATTTAAGAAATCACTCAAATTGTAATTCTATTTCTTGTTTGATGATGCAAATTCTAAATATTTTCCAATCATAGGAGTTACTATCCAACTTCGAGATAAAACATGATTTTCAGTAAAATTTCATCGAAACATATTCAAACTTTCCAAAAAAATATTTTCACTAATGAAAGTGTTAAACATTTCCAATCACTATATTGCTATCTTCATAAAAAATCCATGAAATGAAATTGCATTTGCAACCCAAACAAAGTGAAGTGACATCTTTGATAGTCGTTAAGTGCATTGCCTCACAATTAATGTTTTTCTTATTGGTAGCTGAAATGTTTTTTTAAGAATCGAATGCTCATTGTCTAGCCAAATATTGGAGCACATATGTTCATCATGATTGGAATTTGAAATCCATTTCTACAAGAACCAAGTTCATACACACATTTTGCATTATAAGATTTCATTTGAGTTTTTAATCTCCAGAATAAATTGATTTCCTTATCCACTATCAGAGTTGTCATCGAACTTTGATTTCTACTGTTTTAAACATAATTTCTTCAACATTTCTTGGATTTCAAAGTTCTCATTACCAATGGAATTTTAGTATTTGACCTTTTAGCTTAAATCCACCAGTTAAGTACTCAAGATTCTTTTTTTTTTATTTCTCATTGATTAGCTAAATTTTGAAGTAGAAATGTTATTTTAAGACATAACGTATTTTTATTTTTGTTGCTGATAAATTCATAGATTGTAGAGAATAAGAAAAGTTTGTAATTTTAATTCTATTATTAAGTATAAATAATATGCCTCCTATAATAACATCCTCCAAGATAGCCAAAAAATCACCTAAAGGAAAGAAACTAGTGACTGAACCAGTGGAACAACTAGATAGTGATACAAAATCCACACTAGAACAATTTAATCCAATAATTCAGTTGTCTAAGCCTGATATTGAACGTGTGAGACCCATATACATTGACACACAATCCTCTTTAAATGTTCAAATCCCCGTCCCTAGTTGGGGTGAAACATATAGGATGATTAGGGAGGAGGACTACCTAGATGTAGTTCCTCCAAGCAATCCAACAATCATGAATATGGATGATATGATATTCATTAACATCATGAGATCACATGTTCACACCAATGGAAATAGAACTCCTATAATTCCATGTTCTGAAGTAATAGAATGGATAATCACCCACATTAATGTTGACACTATAACAATATTAAATGATGAAGGAAGGTGTGTAGGTCCTTATTAGGATTTTGATCTTGAAAAATATTATAGATTACATGAGCCTAGGAAATTCATGATAAGTGGTTTTGTGGATTAGTTTAATGAATATCATGACATTAAGAAAATATTAACTAGTTGGCAGGTTGAAGATAAAGGTCCTTTGGGAAAATTGATGGTGTATACACAATGGTCAATCTAAGAGACCCATATATATGTGTTATGGATCTTGTATACAGATTGTATGGGGAACCAAATTGCTATCACTTCAAGGATTCTTGGGTTCCTTTGGTGCATATCGTTATCAAAACTGGGAATGTATTCAATTGGGAACCTATCCTTTCCCATTCACTAAATAGAGTGAAGGATAAATTTGATATTATGTCAACATTTTAGAGGGCATCCTATTTAATGGATATTATATGTGCTAGTAACCCTTTTCAAGGATAAATTTGATATTAAGTCAACATTTTACATGACATCCCATTTAATGGATATTATTGTTGAGATTTTATGTAATTTCAGAAGTTATTCCTAAGTGTAATTGTATTGGTTATTCCTAAGTGTAACTGTGAGAGGGTTTATTGATAAGTCATGTCTTTTAGGTCTTTTAGAGTATAAATAGAAGTTATATCGAGTCATTTTGATCACTCATTGAACATAAGTACAAGAGAGTAGTATGCACTTATCTAGCATGATATTCTTGGTTCGTGTTTGGGTCTCTTTGGTCTTGATTTCATGAAATAGAATTGTATGACATTGTACATGTTGGAGGAATATATACAGAGGAAAGTTTGCAGGGTTTTCTCCCTCTTGAGGGTTTCCATGAGGATATATCTTATTGTTATGTGGATATCTATCTTTTAGTTGTGATCCTTTTGTATATTAAATAATAATATATATACATACGATATCATCTCTTATGAAAACTCAACATGGTATTAGAGAAGGACCAGCCCTAACTCCCTCACAAGAGGTCTTGGGAAAATAAGAGAGATAGCTTGCATTTGGATTTGGTGGGATTGATATAAACAATGATAGAGACAGGAGCAATGAAGGAATCAATGTCATGAGCAGTGGAACATGCTGCTGCAAAGTTGGTTCCTTGCTTGAAATATGAAGCCACCAATTGTAATTATGGACTTAGAAATGAAAATACCATCGTCGTATCTTCAAAGTACAATGGATACACCCTCGTCGAAGAAATGCCTTGGGTGTAATAAATATGGAAAATGAAGTGCACATTATAATTCTTACCAAGACAAAAGATTTGGTAGCCTGGTGCATTTGGTTAGTTCCAGTAATTTATTTTCTCTGATGGGATGTATGGAAGGTGTGGAAGAGGAGAGATATTTGGATTCTAGGACATGCTCTTGTTCTCAAGGCCTTTATTATCCAATTTCTCTCTTTTACTAACTATTCACATATCAGTGTATATTCAGGCAACAACTACAAAACAAAAGAGGTGGTGTCCGTTTTGGTTAAAAATCAACTGGTGGTTGATAGAGGAAGACTTATGATGTGCATGGTCATGGATTATTTGTTTCTAGGAATGGCATGTTTAGGATCTATATGGTGGGGAACGATCTTACAACATTGGCATTGAGTATAATACTCAATATTGTCTCTGAAATTCATTCCATTGGGAAAGTGAAGAAGACAAATGAATTATCGAGTGCTCCTCCTCCTGACTTTAATATGGAGACCAAATGGTTCAACATATAATGGTCCATGGTGTCCAACAGATCTACATATAGAAACACGATGAGGGCGAACCAGAGTTGTGCACTGTGGAAATCCTTGAAGCTCAAGGCCTGGATGGTGCCTGTGATCTCGTGAACGTCTAGGACTTTATTTAAAATATCATAGGCCTGGTTTTCTGTTGTGGATTTGTCGAAGTTGGTGGAGATATCATGATATCAAAAGACAAACTCTACGGAAATTTGTGAGACATTTCCATTGAGATTCCAAAATGGTGGAGCTACCAAGTAGAAGGATCCATCGAAGTGTTGTATTTTAAGCAGTTTATTTGATCGATGGTTTCAATAGAAGAATTGGGTCTCAATGCACACCGTCTTTTCAACAACCATGTCTCATATGTCCAAGGAGAGGATAATCAAGATAAGGAATCTATGTGGTGAGTTGGTAAAAGATTAAGAATTAAAACATTGAATGATGATGTGAAAACTCATGAGATCAGATCGATTAGGTGATCACGGGCGGGACAAAATGGGATTTGCAATTTTCAATCTATTTAATTTTTGATGTGACTGTGTGCACCATGTGGTGCTAGTAGCGATGAAAATGACCGATGGCATCGTTTCAAAATATCCAAGTAATGGAATTACCACGAGGAAGAGAAAGAAGATGGAATTGTTTCAAGTCATCCAATGCAAATGATGACATTGTATATTGATAACATGTCAATGGGTTTATGAGCATGAGAATGTTGTGGGAGGAATTTGTATAATGTGAAATGAGAATGCATTTGATGACAATATGGTGTGAATAAATATGCTAGAGAGGCTTATGAGAGAGGCCTATACAAGAATATATTGTCATGACTATTTTATGATACCAACAATGATCCAATACGTGCAATGTAAGCCTGTAGGGGCCATCCTGCCTTCTTGCACGTTGTGAGAAGCATTAGTGCTACATCATTTTGGTATGATAGCCTAAATATTTTTTGAAGGCCAGGGATAAAGATGAGTTGTGAAAATACCAGATTAATACTTTGGGAGTCGAACCTTGTTCATGGTTGGTGTTTGCATATGTTTGGAGCCAAGTCTTTGGCATAGTTAACGTCAGTTATGATACAAATTGTTCGACATTGTTAAGTATGTCTCGATCACTTGAACCCTTGGTGCATGTTTATGTCAAATGATATTCACGATAAATGCATATGGAAAATTGTAAGATTGGAACAATTCCCTTGGGCAAAAGACAAGAAAATAACTATGGTTTCCATGTTTTGGATTACCTGCAATTTTCCCTTGGAAGAAATGGATAGGAAAGAGGTTATCGATTGAATTCAAATCCATTGTATATTTAATTGGGAATGCAAAGAGAATCCTCTTGGATGGAAAGAAMCCTGATTCRGGTGTCTGAGTTTGTGAAGGCGYKTTTGTCAATATGCAAAGGGAAACAATGGAAAYGAGGAAATKTTATTGTTGCRTAGAGAGGTGTCTGTCAAATTTGTTGTTTCGATTATAGAAGACATGACAAAATAGTGATGCAYATGTTKTTCTATTGTGAATAATATTTTCATTAATATGTTGATTGGGAATGTATGTCTRTTATTCATGATAAAATTATGGTTCATAGAGGAGGCATCYAGTCAAGAGGGTTGGGGTATGGATTTTTCCTCAGTCATAGAGGGAGCAGCCAATGAGGAAAACCGGACAATAGGGTTTGTTTTCAGTGATAGAGGGAGTTGGCCTCTGAGTTYGACAAGAAGGATCTTAGTCTCATACATTATTGTTTGCGATTAGAAGTATGACAKATGAGATCTTCCTTGGTCAGGGAAAMTATGTTGTGGAGATCCTGAAGAGGTTAGTGTTAGAAATAAAGAGATGTGCTCATTTTTCTGTAGACAATATAGCAATATTCTCACCCAACCATAGGCACAAAGGCCACCTCCAAGCACCTTAACCTTGAAAGRCATAATAATTATGGAAGCGAACCAATAGCKAACCAAGGTAGCAYACCTTTATCCAAGGCTAGMACACCAAGAAATAATAACCAAAGACCAAACAGAAAGTCCAAACCACAATCAAGAGAAACTCCAACCAAAAACCAAAATCCCAGTTGCAACAACTGCAAATGCACTCCCTCTCCAAACTTGTGCACAACTAGTCTTATGCAGTTGTGAGTGAGTGAGTGTCAAATGAGCTCTAACGCCCTCTATTTATACTACTCTATCTCACTTGGCTCGGTTGACTTCTCTTTCTGGAGGATAATAAATCAATATTAAATATTCTCTTGAGCCGACTTGTCTTCTAGGGTCATTATACAATGTTTTAGGGTTTCTCTTGCTTCCCAGAATATTCTAGCATTGTCAAAGAATACATGTGGAGGTTAATACCTTCCAAAGTTACCATAATATCAACACTCCATCCTAGATAGGGAGGTATTAAAGGTAATGGTATTGAACATAAACAAATCATTTAACCAGTAGCATTATCATAGCCACACATGCTATCTTATGATCACGTAGATCAACTCACGAGCAACATCATCACTACCAGTATCATCTGATAACATCAACTACATCATCTCTCGAAGCCATACTCCATCTGAGTAATCATGCATGATTATAAAAAAGTCACTCACTCCACATAGTGATACAAGGACCATTCTTCTAATCTGGACATACGTACTAGAAGAATGATTGTCCCAATAGAGGCTAAAAGATACGCCATGGTCTACAGAGACCATTCCTACATGAATGTTAGTCACATAATATTTTATAATCGGGTCATATGTACCACAGAGATCCATCTCTACCTATATTCCCTAGAAAATATCAGTTCTGAACCATTTTCCTAATCAAGCCACAATTTGTGCCTTAGGAAAATACTAGTCCATGATACATCCAAAAACTGTCAACCTGGACCATTCTCCACAGAGAGAATGCCTATTCACCAACAATCTGTTATGTCTGGACCATTCTCTGACTGGATAATGTCTATCCACCAGCATAGTGACTATTTATCTAGCTGGAAATCAAATCCAACACTAGTGGCAGTCTCCATGGCACTCAGATAGTAACATATTGTTGCTATAATACCATCCAATAGAGAACAACTATGTCTATCCATAGTAGTATACAACTATTATCTAGTGATACAAAACCACTCCTAGTAGCACACTTCTACTAACCAGTGACACACAATCACTACCAGTGGATCACATCCACCACAGTAGCATACAACTATTGTCCAAAGACATACAATTTCCACAAAAATCATATCATATGATATCAACCTACATAAACAATATCATGATACAAACTGAGTCATCTGGGCCATTCTTCACTCACATATGTGAGATCTGGAAAAGCATCTGCCCTTAGAAAGTAAAACATTAGACATGGTCTATCTGGACTATTCTTCCCAAGCATAGAAGAATAATTGTCCCTAGTTTATGAGCCTGGACCATTCACCTAATTGGGCCATTCCTCTGGCACTAATTATAGTGAAACCTGGAGAGAATGAGTCTTCCTTAGGGAATGCTTGTCCTTGATTGCTGAACCTGGACCATTCACCTAACTAGGTCATTCCTCCGACACTAATCATAGTGCAACCTGAAGAGAATGAGTCTACCTTAGGGAATGATTTTTTGAACCATTTCCTATGGAAATAACTTTCCTGCACCAACCTCCAAAATGGAAAATTCTTCGAAATTGTTCACAACTATGAACTTAGAAAGAATGAATTCATGGTAAGGCATACCATTCTACTTGACCACTACTCAGAGTGACTGCCAAGAATAATGACCGTCCTATACCATTCCTCCATACCGGCCACAAGGGGAATCACTGTCTATGGTACATCAACAATATATTGGACCATTTTCATTACGAAAATGACTATTCGATCTGGACCATTTTACGAACTAGAAAATAACTGTCTATCAGAAATATCGAACCACTTTCTAGACTAGAAAGGAACTTCCCAACTTGGACCATTTTTTGAAATGGAAAATGGATTTCCATAAATCAATAACATATCAGTGCTCCCTCCCAACTTGGGAGTAATCACTCCCTTTTTCAATAAGGAATTCATCTTCGCAAGCCCTAACTTGTCCCTTAAGTACACAAACTTTTCATCTTGGACAAAGGCTTTACCAAAATATCTTTTATCTGCTCATCTGTGGAGATATACTAGAGAACTACTTCTCCCCTTTGGACTTTATCAAAAAGAATATAATGCTTGATATCAATGTGCTTCGACTTGTCATGGAACACCGGGTTCTCTAAAAGATTCACACAACTTTCATCATCACAATATATCACGGTCGAATTCAACACCTGATAAGATAGTCCATAAACCAACTTACAGAGCCACACTACTTCCGTACAAGAATCACAAGCTGCAATATACTCTTCTTATTTAGTGTTGAGTGAAACAAACTTCTGTTTCCTTCTATCCCATGACATCATGGAAAATATCAAACTAAAACATATCCAAGTAGCACTTCTTCTATCATTTTCACTCCCTACCCAATCTGAATTGATAAATCCATGCAATTGTATATCATAACTTAAATGTCCCACAAAACAAATATTTGGCTGAGTATTCTCCAACTACATTAATGAGCCAATCAATTGTCGATACAAATATAGGTGTACTGGATTAGAGTCTCTCAACTTATTCAGAGCTATCATCATGGGAGTTTTCCATGTATTTGCAATCCATCATCCCAGACTTCTGAAGAACCATTTCAATATACTTCCTCTGTCATAGGAAGTTTTCACCACACTTTTGTTTTACATGAGAGGATCTGCACCAACTTTGCTTGAATCCATACAAGGTCTTCTTCCATCTACATACAAGGGTCTCTTTCTAGTATACCTCAAAACCTTGAGCTTTCTCTACATACACTTCTTCTTCAATTACTCTGTTTAGAATAACAGTATTTACATTCATCTGATGTAAACTCTAACTCATCGATACTAAGAGAGATATAATGGCTTAGGTAGAGGTATGTATGGTTACTAGAACAATTTGTCATCGTAGTCTTCTCCCTCCTACTGGGACAACCATCTAGCCCCGAGTCTTGCCTTGTATCTATCAATGCTTAAGTATTTTTCAGAATTTCTCACATACATTGTTTCTTCATCACAACTTCCTTCCATTCCTTTTACTTGATTGCTTCTAGTGTGTTCAAACTGGTTCAATTGATTGTTCTGACTTTTATTTCTTTCTTGGAATCTTCATGTTCTTCCTCATGTTTCTCTTCAATGTTGGAGTCCATGGAATATTCTATAGATTACATGCCCTTATTTCTTGTAGGCTCCAACCTTTCGCCATAGGAACATAAATGTAGATGGACAACTAAGGATATTCAAGGCTTCTTTTCGAACAAGACTTCTTCTAGAGTCAAACTGAACATGTGTTGCTTATTATGGCTACTACTTCCAATGAAGAACATGGATAGATACTTCATAGTCTTTATGGATTCTTCTTCAATGGATCATATCATTGGGGATTAGCTCCCTCCTAATCCTGGCTTCATGCCTGAATGAGAAATATGCATGTTCTTATTTTGAAATTATGTGAACATCTCCCTCCATTTGAGAGAGTCCATGCTTTTGTCTGTTGCATCTCTCTTTGTTTTCTACAAAGTGTCACAAGCCTGTTATGGTTTCCTTTTGATTTCTGACTTCCTTCGAGTCTGACTCATCTGAGTCTCTTTAAGTTTGTTTCTATCTGTTCTAATTTTTTCCCATTTGAAAATTGTGTCATCCTTATAAACTTATTCTATGACAGCTTCCGCAAGGATTGTTCATCAAACATATTTCACAAGGGTACCTGCACGAAACAAGAACAACAAGAGAAAGAAAGAAATATCTATCTAGAGGAGATGTTAGTTCAACTTGCGAAAAAGTACAATAAGCATTGATATCAATAGTTTTCATATGCAGTCGAGTATTCATTGCACTTAACAATAATAGAATCTTTCAAAGACTGCTTTCACAATTTGTAATGTAGCAACTATCACCCTTGATATACACAAATTTGAAGCTTAACAATTTAATCAAACCTGGAACCTAAAGCCTCAACTGCTATGAAGGGTGTGTGTGTTCCTCTAAATGCACTGAATCCAAGATTAAAGACAAGGTCTCTAATACTTTTCCTGCAAACACACTCATGTTTTTCCAGATGATATAACTTGGATATCATATACAAGTGCATACCTTTGAAGTCTTGTAGCATCGTCCAACTTCTCTTCCAATATGAAACTAGATACCATCTTGAAAAGAAGAGATTAGAAACTCAATCTCACGATTCAATGATTAGAACAAGCTAGAAACTTTAAAATTGCAACTTTGACTAGAAAATCAATTTGACCAGAAGTCAACCTTTGACTTTGACCAACCAAACTTTGACTTTGACCAAAAATTAAAACGTGATTTTTTTGATAGATGAGAGTACCAAGAGGTGCGATAGGCTAGAGAACACTAGGATCTCAAGGAATTAGGTCAAATGCTTCATCATAAGTGCTCGAACATAAGGGTTAGGGTTTGTTGCAATTGCATAATAAAAAATCCTAGTTGCAACTGTAACTGGTGCCATAACGAGCTTAAAAAATAACTTCCCAATCTATCTTACAATGTTTAGATTGTCTAAAGATAGTGAGGGACATAACCTGTTAGAAATAAATAGATGTTCTCATTTTTCCATAGATAATATAACAATATTGTCACCCAACCATAGGCATAAAGTCCACCCCCGAGCACCTTAGCCTTGACAGACATAATAATTCCAGAATCAAACCAATATCCAACCAAGGTAGTGCACCTTTCTCCAAGGATAGAACCCCAAGAAAGAATAACCAAAGACTAAGCAAAAATTCCAAACCATAACCAAGAGAAAGTCTAACCAAAAACCAAAATCCCAGTAGCAACAGTTGCAGCTGCACTCCCTCTCCAAACTTGCGCACCACTAGTCTTATGCAGTTGTGAGTGAGTGAGTGTAAAATGAGCTCTAGTGGCCTCTATTTATACTTCTCCATCTCACTTGACTGGGCCGACTTCTCTTTTTGGAGGCTAATAACTCAATATTAAATATTCTCTTGAGTCGACTTGTCTTCTAGGGTTATTATCCAATGTTTTAGGGTTTCTCTTGCTTCCCAGAATATTATAGTCTTTTCAAAGGTTACATATGGAGGTTAATACCTCCTGAAACTATCATAATATCAACAGTTTGGGGTGTTGGACCGTAAACCGATGGCTACACCGATGGAATCAAATATGAAGTTCATGGATGATACAACTTCAGAGGCTTTGGATGCTACATTATATAGGCAAATGATTAGATCATTGATGTATTTGACGAATACACGACCACATATATGTTTTGTTGTGAACACCCTAAGTCAGTACATGGTTGACCCCATATGTGTTCACTTGATTGCAGTAAAAAATGTGATGAGGCACCTTAAAGGTACAATGGATTATGGACTCAAGTATGTTGCAAATAGTGAGATCAATCTACTTGGATATTCATATTCAAATTGGGTCAGTAGTGTTGCAAACCAGAAAAGTACATTGGGATGTTTCTTCACTTTGTGATCCTATATGATTACATGGATCAGTAAGAAGTAGTCATGTGTATCTCTCAGTATGACTGAGGCAGAGTATGTGGTAGCATGTGCAACAAGTCATGAATCAATGTGGCTTCAGAAATTGATGACTGGATTATTCTATATTGCGATGGAGGTGACCTGTATCTTGTGTGACAACTAGAGTTGTATAAATTTGTTACAGAAACCGATGTTTCATGATAGGGAGAAGCATATCGAATTAAGGTATCACTATATTAGGGATATGGTGCAGAAGGGAGCAATGAGGCTCCAATATGTGGCTACCAATGAGTAGGTTGTAGATGTGCTGACAAAGATGTTGTCAAGGACAAAGTTTGAGTACTTCAGGGACAAGCTTGGTGCAGTCCCTCTTCAGAGGTAGTGATGGCTTCAGATGTTATCATAGGGTAGTCGTTGTCATGATGACATGTTGTAGCTATTGGAGAGCTACCCACCGGCCCTGGATGCATGATAAAGAGATGAGGTACATATGTCATCATAGGGTATTGAATGTCATGCATAAGATATCCAAGTTTTCTGTGGGAAACTGGATAGTATCATGATGACATGTTGTAATTATTGGAGAGCTACCCATCGACCCTGGATGCATGCTGTGAAGTCAATATGGATTTCCTGTGATGTATAGACTTGTGTGTCCGCAAGTCAATGGTCATGAGCTCATGTGGATGGCGAAAGTGTTAGAGTCTGTGCCATATAGAATACCTTCCTCATTAAGAGGGAGTGTTGAGATTTTATGTAATTTTGGAAGTTATTCCTAAGTGTAATTGTATTGGTTATTCCTAAGTGCAATTTTGAAAGGGTTTATTGAAAAGTCATATCTTTTAGGTCTTTTAGAGTATAAATAGAGGTTATATCAAGTCATTTTGATCACTCATTGAACATAAGTACAAGATAGTAGTACACACTTATCTAGGATGTTATTCTTGGTCCATGTCTGGGTCTCTTTGGTCTTAATTTCGTGAAAGAGAATTTTATGACCTTGTCCATGTTGGAGGAATCTATACCAAGGAAATTTTGCAGGGTTTTCTCCCCCTTGAGGGTTTCCCTGAGGAAATATCTTGTTGTTTTGTGGATATCTATGTTTCAGTTGTGATCCTTTTGCATATTAAATAATGTGTGTGTGTATACACACACACACACACACACACACACACACACACAATATCATCTCTTATGAAAACTCAACAATTATATGTGCTAGTAACCCTTTCCTAGGGTTAAATTGGAGTTGGAACATAGTTTAGGCACCAATGCATGTGTACTATCAAACAATGCAGGAAAATAAATACAAAAAGGAACTATGCTCAATTATGTGACTATTTTCTTGCACCTCTCTACAATTTGTTCTTGTGCAAAGAATGTCCTAGGTTGAGAAGATAAGCCATCAGACTCCTTAGGAGTATTGGGAATTGGTATTTACAAGAAAATTTTACATAATTAAGAATCTATGGAGTTACTTCTCCTGGACCCCATATTTTACCAACATGTGTTCCCAATAGATTGATTCTAGGGGAGATTGATTATCAAACAATGTTACAAGGATTCAATGCTTCACTGACCAAGGATTCTAGGAAAATAACCTTTATCCCTTGTAACATGTATATTGGCCATTTTGGTTTTCTCAATTCCAAATAGGAAAGACATGAGACAAACACCATGTTGGAATATATATTTCTATAAGGCCAATTTAGAAGACATGATCCCTTGGTCCTAGTAGAAAATCACAATATCATGGTATTAATTAAATGACCCTATGCAGATGAAAATGGGACCATGAATTTCCCTTTAAGAATGATATAACTTGGGAGGAGGCACAATTGAGACTCAAATCAAAATATTTTTCCTTATCCATAGTATGTTGTCTAATGAGAAAATGGAGAGGATAAAGAAAAACTTGGTTGAATTAGAGAGATTACTAAATAAAGAAGAGGAGAAAAAGAAAAAAGATGAAGAAGAGAGAATAAATCAAGAAGAATAACATAGGATAAAAGAAAAACATGACAAAGTAAGAAAATAAGAAGAGGAAATATCAAAAGCAGAAGTTGGTAAATCTAGGGAAGAACAAGAAAATAAGTTACAATCTAAAGATGAGAGAATAAGAAAAGAGGAGGAATAGAAACTAAAGAAAGAACTTGAAAATATTGTGAAAGAAAAAATTAAAGAAGAAGAAAGGGCAATGTCAAAAGAAGAAGCTAGAAAGAAGGAAGAACAAGAGAAGACTAAACAAGAAAAGAGATCACAATTAGAAAAAATATAAAGAAGGTACCACAAAAAGTATAGAGAATAAAAAAGAGAAACAATCTCTTGACCAGAATCCAAAGTAAATATCACAATAGACAAAACTACCTTCTAGCAACTTTATACACCTAACTATGGAGGATCTAATGATTCCTAAAATAGGTACAAGCAAAGGAAAATAATTTAAAGATACAATTGTTGAGATGAAACATGTTGCCACACTAGGTAGTTTGGATAATATTTTATCTCGGGGTTAACAAAGCATTCCAAATCTTGTGGAATATGTGGTTGATCTAGAAMTTATAGCTTATAACAAAAAAATGTAATCCATAGTAAAACAAACCTAGAAAAGGAAGATAATTAATCTTGATAACACAATTCTTTTCACTACTAAAGAAAATGTAATTGATACAAAAAGAGGAATATTAACTGATCTGCTTTCTACTGGTCTAGCTATATATCATGCTATGATTGATAAAGCAGGATCAAAATAAAATGATATTCAAAATCTGGAAAAGAAAATTTATTTGCTATAAAATCAAGTAAATTGTTATAAGGCAACACGTGTTAGTATCAATTTTTTTGGAGAAAGTTTTAGAAGAAAATTAGTAAAATACATAGATAAAAAGAGACTTTTACTCCAAAGCTTTCAAACTATAATAATTAAGCTTACAATTATCTATTATGTACAAAGATAACCTAGTTTGGAGAGAGAAACATGGGAGGAATCAAGGTCAATTATATTTTATTAAGCAAAATCAAAAGAGCAGAGGTAATGGAGATCACCGAATAAGGATATCAAGTATGTATGAAATTAGACATGATAAAGGCTATTGGGTTAGGATTTTTCAATGTTAGGCCAGGTATGGGTAGGAAATGAGTAACTCCATACTTTCCTGTATTGTATTAATGTGTGACATTCATAAATACAATTGACACGACCTTTGGTTNTATGAAATTAGACATGATAAAGGCTATTGGGTTAGGATTTTTCAATGTTAGGCCAGGTATGGGTAGGAAATGAGTAACTCCATACTTTCCTGTATTGTATTAATGTGTGACATTCATAAATACAATTGACACGACCTTTGGTTTCATCTTCCAAGAGGTCCAAATGAATCTTCCTATGACCTATGACTATTCATATTTCTCCTAAATCATATTTATGATGATATTTACAAAATACCATAATCACGAGGATTAGGTATCCAACATTCCCCCCCTTAATCTGAAGGGGTGTTTGTGAGTCCAGGCATCATTTTGAACTTTTCAAATTTTTCTCTTCCAAGCGCTTCTTTTACTTCCTTATCCTCCAAAAGAATCATGTGATTTATTTTTCCCTTTTTGAACAAGGAACATGGTCTCTCTAGTAGGCTGAGTTGTCTACTTTCCAAAAAATTTCTCTTGATCTCCACCAAAGAATCAAATAGAGAGAAATAACCCCCAACATATCGTCTAATATTGGCATTACTTTGATTGAAACCCTTCCACCTATTCTCATCCATGATAATGTCAACATCCGCCTTGACAACTAGAGGAGGGGGATGAGGAGTCTCTAATGGACGAATATATCATGAGGCCTCTCAATATTTGCATCCGCTACATGTAAATATGCAATTAACAGATCCATAATTTTGAATGCAATTCTAGATTTGGATCATGGAGCATGGCACTGCAATTGAAACATCAAGGTCACTGAGTGATATTTGAATCTTACAGGCTAGGTAAAACCCACAAATAACTCAAAAAAAGGCCACGCTCACCGAGGGAGTAACTAGAGAGACATAGGAATTTTTTCTTGAGGAAGAATCATGGAGTTAAACTTCTTCTATCTCTAATACCATTGTTAGGCCAGGTATGGGTAGGAAATGAGTAACTCCACACATTCTTGCATTGCATTAACATGAGACATTCATAAATACAATTGATCTGACCTTTGGTTTCATCTTCCAAGAGGTTTGAATGACTCTTCCTATCACCTACGACTCTTCATATTTATCCTAAATAATATTTATAATGATATTTACAAGATACCATAATCATGAGGATTAGGTATCCAACACTCATTAATCACAAAAAATACAAAAAAGGAATGGAAACCTACATTAAGATCTGTGATTTCATTGAGGACACAAATAACTAATGTAAATGACCTTCCGGTGGTCTTCCTAAAAGTTTCTACCCAAATAACGAACAAATTCTAGAAAGTTTTGAAATTATGATTCAACAACATGAACAAGAAGTTCACAACATATCATCCACTGAGAAGGGACACCTTCAAAATTTTCTCACAAGTGAACTGAGAAAGGAAACTCAATGAAAGTGTTATTTTCCAAAAATAAAAAAAGTATATAAAAAGATTTGATAGAGCGATGTCTATTTTAAAATCCCCCCCAAAACAACATGTTTTCCCACATGGTGATTTATGTAATGATTTTTTTGAAAAGTAGGAAAAATATGACAAGTAGTTAGAGAATCAACCCCTAGTTCACTTGAGGGTTGAATTTAAGTCGTTATTGTAGCCAACTGCTTGGAATTGTATAAATAATAGAATATAGGAATTTGTGTAGGATTTTAGCTCTTGGAGGTATGGCTTGTGAAGTCATATTGTATTATAACTATTTCTCATACTCTAATTAATGAAGAAGCTATTCATTGGCTAGAACACTTTTTCCATAGGAGAATCATTTAATGCAAGTCAAATGTTGTGGATTACTCTACAATTTAGTTTTTGCATAGATGTATTGTAAGATATTTCTTATTGTTTACAAGCTATCTTGATACAATACTTAAGTTCTTTCAATTAATTTCCTTAAACAATCTTTTAAGCAATTTTCTGTGTTATATTAGATTCTTCCTTTTTGAAAAGTTCTTCTGTTAAGTCAAATATTTATTGTAGAACTATTTCTTGGAATTAAATGATGCATACTTAATTTTCCTTTATTGTAATGAAAACTAAATTTTTGAACATTATTTCATTTCTCTTTTGATAAATAGTAGTTTTTAATTTCTAGTTTGTTAATATACAAAAAAAATAAAAAATTAAAAGAAAATACACAATAAAAACACACAGTAAAGCTCATCGAAAGGATACTAGGCCATTAATCCTAAAGGTTATTCCACTCCAAATAGGAAAGAGTTTAATTGAGCCTCTTCAATGGGTTTAACCCCTACTATTTATCCTTGGGAATTTATCCCCATCAACATAATTGGCACTAGAAGGGAGGCTTGAATTTGTATAGCTAATTTAGTTTCCAAAACTAGGTCATATGCAAAAAAACCACATTCAGACACCAAGGTTCCAAATCTTGAAATACCTCTTGAACATTCATTTCCTTAAGATTTGGAAGCTTTGAACAAGATATTGATATTGAATTACCATACATAATATTAAACGAGGAGGTTAAATCATTTAGACTATAATTTGTGCATACACCAAATAAATTGGTTCTTTTCCTATTGCTCCTTTGCTTCCTTGAAAAAAAATACACATGGAGTTACTCAAACTAGGGAACACAACTTAGTTCACGTTGCAGAGGATTTATTTGAATTAGATTTACAAAAGAATTCAGTGCCTCTGAACTTAATTCCTCCAACCCCAAATCCTGCAATTGTAAATGAAGAATCTAAAAGTCAATTAGAATCTGAATCTGACACAAAATACTTAGATACAAGTTATGTCTTCTTAGATATCATAGATCAAAACCAGAATCAACCTTGGTTAGAAAGGGGCGTCTTGGATTTACCTAGACAACAACATAAATTATCCAAACATATTGAGAGGTTGTTGCCAAAATATGATCTTGATCTTTCTAGTCCTCCAAAGGATCATATCAAAAAATTCAACTTGGAAATCTGACTAATGAATTTACAACATGAATACATAGTGTGTATATTATTCCCTTATACTTTTGAAAATAAATCCTCCACTTGGTAATTTAATCTACCAGTGGGATCAATCACCAATTGGGGTGATTTCCAAAAGGCCATTTGGGATAAATTTGGGGAAGAGGCTACTATGGAAGCCTTAATGGATGACGCATTTTCATTGGTTATGGTTCCTAAGTAAAGAGTCAAGGAATTAAACCAAAGGTTCACTATAGTTATCAATAATTTTAAGCTAGATACATAACCTACCCAAGAAATTCAAATAGAATTTTATATGAATTCTCTAGCAATCCATATTTCCATGTTGGTCAAATGAGCTGTAACATCCCGCTCTGGCGCACTGAGAAAACTTATTATTTGAGGACACTTGNGTTGGGAAGTTGGTTATCCATCTCCAACTTCCTCCACGAATTTAGGCTCCAAAAATGCCTAATAACTCCCAATTATGCCTTAATTACATTAAAAATGGCTTAAATATTAATTAAAACCAAAAGTGGTTAGAAAAACCCACTTTCAAACTATAATGTAGTTATAAAACGGGCTTTAGCCCCCAACCATGGCGCGCGCCCTTCTGGAATGGTCACATGAGTTTACATGTGGCCACGCGCTAGCCCTTGGGCTATGCGCGGGCCACCCCAAAGGCGCTAGCACCGGTCACATGTGGCATAGTCATATAACCCACGGCTAAAACATATACATTATAACCATTTTTTTTAAATCATATGCGCCAACCATTGTAACCGTGCCCCCAACCATCCACGCCCCGGG
>SNQJ01S0028945.1:64836-79864 GCA_010110895.2 Picea sitchensis
TACTGTGCATAACCCAGTATGTCGTTAAATGTTTGCGTTGTGCGCCTTGTGTCTATGGTCGTTATTGCTTGCAGTTACTCGTTGTGTGCCTTCAGTCTTCTTGTGATGAACATCGTGGTTGCGTCTTGTTGGTTGTCGAGTGGCGACGTAGAGTCAAGTGTGTCTGTTACTTCTATATGCGCGCACACACCTTAAACAAAAAACAAAATTTGCACCTATTATCAGAGTTGTTGTCGTAACGAGGAGGGTCATTACATGAGCACGAAAGAACACTTTAGCTTTAAACTTCGAAGAGGAAGAAAAGGTAGAGTTCAAAATGATGGGTTGTAAAGAAATTCATGTTGCATTACCAAAAAATGAATTTTTGGCCAAATAGTAATATAATCCTTCCCAAAACACAACCTAAAACAACCATAGAGGGTAAGGAAAAATATTCCATGGACATGGACAATTTACAAAGAATGATTAACCACTTAACAAACAAAATAATTTATATTAAAAGAAATTTTGGAGAATGTACCTCAACTCAAACACAATATAGACCCTTCTTTGTAAGACCTATTCCTCCAAAGCCTATTGAACCCCCTCCTACAGATCTAGATATTGATTTAGAAGGGGTAGCTATGGATAAATTATGTAATTATCATCTGACTAACCATTAAAAAAAAACCTATACTTAGTCGATAAATTTCATGAATTTGGTGGCTAACATGGTTTTGGATGAATGCATCCGAACATAATACCTTAGTGAACAAATGGAAGGAGAAGTAGAAGAAGAGGTTGAAGAACAACCTAATGAATCAACCATGGTCCTATGTAAAATGTCCCCTGGTTTTAATCTAGCCGAAGAAGAGGAAATAGAAGAAAACAATCATGTTAAAAAAGAATACAACCTTAGGAGTAAAGGAACAATCCAACATAAACTACCATTAAATCCTAAAAATAGAAATAACAAAAAGAAATGGACAATACTACTTGCTTCCATGACTTCTCTTGATGTACCGAATACTAGTAAATATTCAACTAGTAATCAAGAGTCCATCTAATACAATATTGTCGAGGATTTGAAGAAAATTAAAGAAAATATATCAATCCTTGATGTGTGTAAAATTGCTCAACAAAGAAATTTATTGCTAAATTCCTTAAATGACAATCATGTACAACCTATAGTGGTTACTAAAGGTACTACTTAAACAACAAATAACAATTTGCAAAATGAAAATATTAACGATGCTCTTTCAAGAAAGAGGTCAAAATATTATACTCCCCAATCTTTGTTGACCTTTGAGATATTCAATCAGAATGCTCATAACTATTTGGTTGATTCGGGAGCATCCTCCAATGTTATGCCCTATTCTATTTGTAGGAAATTGAATGCAACACCAACTAAGTGTTCAGCACATATCATTCAGTTAGATAGGTCAAAAGTTAAAGTCATGGGAGAATTAAAGGACATTCTAATCCGAGTAGCTTTGAATCCTAAGGTTCATCAAATTATAGAGATTATCGTGGTAGTTATACCCGAAGCGTATGGTTTATTACTTACTTGGGTTGGTCATAGAAACTTGACGTAGACCTATTGTCCCTCGGGCCGATATCCGCTCACATGATCGTTCTATATGCCCTTGAGCCGGATCAGCTCTTTCGATTCCCATTGGAATCTGCAAATTATCAATAGATCCACGGGTCCTTTTCGCAGCTCGCAATCTCACGAGTTCGTGAGTCGTGACTCCCAACTATTCCTTCTCAAATCCTCGATACCCGAGATCATGAAATAGGTATAGCCCTTTCTTCTATCAGCGCCCTCCTTGAGCGACTGCCGGCTAGGCTAAGCGCTAGCACTTCTCGCCTCTCGCGCCTTTGCGAGTTCAAAGGTCCAACCTTGGCACCTTTATTTCCCGAACCCCTAAGAGGCAATATTGACTTTTCTCCTCTCGTTCTCGCTACTCGCAACTTGGAACACCCAAGTTCTGGACTCTCACCTTGCGAACCTTCGAGTTCGCGAGATCTCTTGATCTATGCCACCTGTCCTCCTCCGATGGAAAACTCAGATTCTTTCACGGTTTCGCGACTTCGGGACTTTCGGGACAAAAGTCTCGACCTCTTGTCCTCTGATATGTTGAAATGGAGAAATTTCGACACGTTGTCTATGCGGTTCCCACGATGGAACTTCCTGCCTTTTTGGAGTTCTCGGACTTCGCGACTTCTCGAATCCGGATGCTATGCTCTTGGTTCTCCGACTCATGAAACCCCAAATGGTCAATAAAGGTTTGACCTCCGTGTTGGTGAGCATGCCACCTGTCCACTCTCAGATGGACGGTCCTGATCCTCTTCGCGACTTCGCCACTCCCGAAGTTGAAGGATTGCCTCTTTTGAACCTCGATGTCCGAATCCCCGATAGAGAGGATCTCGTGACACGTGTCCTTCCAATCTGATGGCTTAGAGTCTCTTGCTATTTTGGGACTTCTCGCCTCGTGACCTCGCGAGTCTTGATGCAAAGGCTTCGACCCTTCAACTCACGAAAACCCGAAATGAGATTTACATGGATGATCCAATGGCCCTTGTTGGTTCAGATCCTACGGTTCGATTCTCCCGAGATTGCACTTCGAAAAATGCTCACCGTAACCTTCTCGCTCCTCTTCAAGATCTGACGGCTTCCGGGACTTCATGAATTCCCCTCAGAGAATTATGACCACCCAAACCTTCCTTGACAACTCCTGTGAAACGAACACAGTATCCCCTTTCAGAACCTGTCTTTCAGCAAAAGAATGTCACTGCACCTCCCCCCGATACTTCAAGGCACTAGCCCTCTTGAGATTTTCTTCGACGACTTTGAAGACTCTATCCCTTCTAAGCTTTATCCACAACTTGAGTCTTTAAAAGGACTCCTGCACGCACTCCTTGCGGAAAATCCTTCAATACTTCCAAGTATTGAATTCTTAGACTTTGTGCACTCTCTGCGACAACAGTCTTTCAACAGTTTCGCTCAGGTTACAAACACTGAGACTTCACTCTGCCTACGCACTCCTTGCACGGCTCCTGTGCCTGAATTGCACTTCTGCGAGAATGAGAACAAGGTTATCTCTCCTGAGCTTGCAGAGACGAACTCTAGCTTCTGTCAATGCACACCTAGCGGACAATTTCACTGCACTCCTTGCAGGAAAACTCTTGCTCAGACAGAGAAACAATTGAAACTCATTCCTTACTCTCCCTCTCTTTCATATTTCAGACATTAAATGTGAAATCAAACATTCACACATCAAAGAAAATGCATAACAGAGAGTAAACAAGCATGTATAAATTAGCATGTGCAACACAGAAAGCAATTGGACACCATGAGTCTGAACTAAAGATCTTTGTATTAATCCAGAACTTTTGTACATGGGTTTTTCTACACATCTCTCTGCTTCTACTCTCCTATGCTCTCTTGATTGATTATGCTACTAATGTTACAATGATACAAGTGAGGGTGTCTATATCTGTTTTCCCTCCGGCTCCTAAAAACTGTCTAATCTAGGAATTCAAAGCTACCTACTTTCATTTACTTGCATAAATGCCTCTTAGTCCTTCAAACGAGAGCGGGACGCTCAAGGTATGATTACAATCAAGAAGTATGCCTTGTCTTAATTGTTTCATTTACGTTTGGTGTATCAAACTTCAAAACTTTCAAACAATTCATCATGTGCCAAAATGCGTTGGTGTGTGCCCCACGCTCGCTTGTGTTGGCGATGCTCCTGCATCATACTCCCTTGCTTGAAAATTTTCATGGGCTCCTGTCCATGAGCTCTCGCACGGTCCGTCCATGCTTTTGGATCTTTGCTTCATTCTCCCAACTGGCATCTTCAACTGAATGTCCCTTCCACTTGACCAAGTATTTAAAGTATTCCTTTCTTTTGGTCCTTTTACCAATTCTTTTGTCCAGTATGCTTTCCATCTGTGGTTTCTCTACAACTGGCATCTGTTTAGTCCACTGAACCTCTGGTTGTTCATCACTTGTTCCTACTTCCTCAGCTTTGTATGGGTACAAATCTGAGACATTGAATATCAGAGAAATTCCGATCCCATCGGGTAATTCAATCTCATAAGCATTTGCCCCAAATTTCTTCAAGACCTTACATGGTCCGATCTTCTTCATCTTCAGTTTGTTATATGTCCCCTTCGAAAACCTTTCCTTTCTCAGATGTGCCAGAATAAAATCACCAACCTCAAATTGAAGTTGTCTCCTGTGTTGATCTTCTCTGCGCTTATACTCTTGGCTCAAGTTCTGCAATCACTCCTTCACCTGGCTATGAAGTTCCTTCATCGCTTCTGTGAAATCCTCTGCACTAGCACTCCTAGTTGCATTCTATTCTGAATCCCTCAGTTCAGATACTCCTCTTGGATGTGTCCCATAAAAAATTTGGAATGGGCTCTGCCCTGTGCTTCTGTTGATTGAATCATTGTAATCAAATTCTGCCTGTGGCAGAATATTGTCCCACTAACTGTGGTGTTTTGTCACCAAGCTCCTCAGCAAGTCTCCCAAACTTCTATTCACAACTTCTGTTTTTCCATCCGTCTGAGGATGATAAGTTGAACTGAACGACAAGTTTGTTCCCAAATTTTTCCATAAGGTTCTCCAGAAGTGTCCCACGAACTTGGTGTCTCGATCCAAAACTATGCTCCTTGGTAAGCCGTGAAGTCGAATGACTTCTTTGAAAAACAGATTTGCAATGTGAGTTGCGTCACTGGTTTTCTGACACAGTATGAAATGTGTCATCTTAGAAAATCTGTCTACCACTACAAAGATCAAGTCAAAGCCTCTTTGTGTTCTCAGCAGCCCCAATATGAATTCCATGCTGATTGCATCCCACGATCTGTCAGGTATGGGTAACAATTGATAAAAGCCTGTATTCTGCCTCTTTCCTTTTGAATGTTGACAAATTTTGCATCTGTCCATGAATCTTTTGACATCTGCTCTCATTCCTGGCCAATAATATGACTCATTTAACTTTGAGAATGTCTTGTCATGACCGAAATGCCCGACCAATCCTCCACTATGTTTCTCCTTCAACAAATTCTCCCTCATAGAGCATTTTGGAATACAAAGTTGATTACCCTTAAACAATAATCCTTCCTGGATCATGTATTCTGTCCATTAACTTTTGTCCCTGAGAATTGGATTCTTAGCTGCCTCATANCTCCTTAGGAATCAAGTAGTGTCTCCACTTCTTCAATGCCTGAATAATAGCATAGAACTTCTTGTCATACGTGGAGTATTTCACTTTCGCTTCGTTCATCTTCTCGCTGAAGTATGCTATCGGCATGTCTTCTTGGCTCAAGACTTCCCCTATTGCAAATCCACTCGCATCACATTTTACTTGAAATGTCTTTTTGAAATCCAGCAACACCAAAATTGGTTGTTCCGTGATTTTCCTTTTTAACAAATTGAAGATTTTCTCCACCTCTTCTGTCCAGTGAAAAGAATTGTGTCTCTTCTTCATGGTGTCCATCATTGGTGCACTAATTCCATTGAAATTCCTGATGAAATTTCGGTAGAAACTAGCCAATCCATGAAAACTTCTCACCTCAAATATACTCTTCGGTGATGGCCAATTCTTAATTACCTCCACCTTATCTGGATCCATCCTCAATTTATCTGCAAAAATAACAAACCCCAAATAAATTTGCTCTGTCTTCATGAACGAGGATTTCTTCATGTTTATCAACAAATTGTCTTGATGTAGCCTCTGCATCACTGTAGCCAAATGTTTCAGATGCTCTGCCTCTGTTTTACTGAAAATCAGTATGTCATCAAGATACACAATGACAAATTTTTCGATGAAATCCTTCAGGACTTCATTCATCAACCTCATGAAAGTACCTGGTGCGTTCGTTAAGCCAAATGGCATAACAAGCCATTCATACAACCCTTCGTTAGTCTTGAAGGCTGTCTTCCATTCATCACCTTCTCTCATACGAATCTGATGATATCCACTTTTCAAATCAATCTTTGAATTTTTTTTGGCTCCACTCAAGCAATCCATCGGATCATCCATCCTTGGCAATGGAAATATGTACTTGATGGTTATCTTGTTGATAGCTCTCGAGTCAATACACATCCTCCAGCCTCCATCTTTCTTCGGACTGAGCACTGTCGGAACAACACATGGACTCAAGCTTTCTCTGATCAACCCCTTGTCCATTAAATCCTGGACCTGTATTTTGACTTATTCATTCTTCTACGGCGTCAATCTATACGCTACTTTGTTTGGTAAACTAGCTCTAGGTATGAGATCAATATGATGACTCACACTTTTGATCAGTGGCAACGAATGAGGTAGTTCGTCTAGTACTATGTCAACAAACTCTTCCAACATTTTCTGAACCTCTTCCGGTAAATCATCTACTCTTGTACTGGTTAAAACAATTTTAGGCTTCCCGACCACAATGAATTGTGGTTCCTCCTTCTTCTTAACCTCTGTAAGAAGTTCCTTCCCACTCATGAGAAGTACACCGTTGCTTACTTCAGGTTTCACTTCCTTGTCTTTGATTGGAAGCAACATGTGAGTTCTCCCATTCTTCTCTAGGGTGTATGTGTTCTTCCTCCCATCATGAATCACATTTCTGTCATATTACCACAGTCTACCCAGCAATAAATGACAAACATCCATGGGAATAACATCACAGAGTATTTCATCCTTATACCCTCCTATTTTAAATTCTACTAAACATTGTTTAGTGACATTTACCTGATGTCCTTTTTGTAGCCACAAAAATCTATATGGGCTTGGATGTTCAATCGTCTCCAGCTCCAGCTTTTCTACCATCTCTGTAGAAACGAGATTGTCTGTGATACCACTGTCCACAATGACCTTGCATACCCTGTCCTTGGTTTTGCAAGAAGTCTGAAAAAGACTGTTCCTTTGCACTGGATTCTCCACTTCCTTCTCTGGCATTAAGAGAACTTTTTTCATCATCAACGATCTTCCGCCTTTAGCATCTTCTGCCTCAACATTTCCCCTCTGTGCTTCAACAATGTGAGTTTCACCACCTTCTTTCTTCTTATCTGGACATTCATAAGACTTGTGTCCATTATTTCCACATGTGAAACATTTTACCACTCCACCTCTTCCTCTTCCTCTACCTCTGGTACAAGGAAAAGTGTTTCCATCAGCATACTAACCTCTCTATTCGGTATGCTTCCCTCTTTGTGAGCTTCCACCTCTCTCAGTTTGAGTCTGAGGTTTTTTCCACTCTTCCTTGGGTTTCTGATTTCTATCCTGGGCAACTGATTTTCCTCTGGCTTGACTTCTGCCTCGGCCTCTTTGACCCTGTTTTCGGCTCAACTTCTCTTAAGCTTTTAGAGCCATCTGATAAGCATCTTCCACCGTTCATATGGTCATCATGCTCATCTCATCCTGAATGTCGTATCTCAAACCATTCATGTACCTGGAAACTTTTTCATCATCACTTTCGCGATGACCTGCCCTGATGTTCAGCCTGTAGAATTCTTCAGTGTATTCCTTCACTAACATCAACTTCTGTCTCAAATTATGCATTCTCCAAAACAGAGTAATTTGGTAATCCCTAGGAATGAATTTCGCCTTCATCTTTGTGATCATCCTATCCCAACTCTTGATCTTCTGCTTGCCTTTGCAGCGTCTGTCAACTTGTAGCTCATCCCACCACAATGCTGCATGTCCTTTTAATCTTGTGACAACATGTTTGACCTTTTTGTCTTCCTCAACATATTCATAGTCAAAATATGTGTCGAGAGCTCTAATCTAGTCTAGAAGCTCTTCTGCATCCAGGTTTCCTTCATATACTGGAATGTCCATTTTTTCCTTAGCACCCATTCTTGCAACAACCCTAATAAGGCATTCATTTGCTGCATCTTCTGCTGTGACTTCTTCTCTTTCATGTCTAGCTTCATATTCACTTTTGGAATCACTGACATCTCCAACACCGGCTGTGCGCCTTTGTGTTGTCTCCATGTCCTCAAGTCTGACACGTATTTCACGCATCTCTCTTTCCATGGCTGGATTCGGCACCTGTCTACCCCTTCCTCTTGGAATTTCTCTCTCCTCTGGTGGATCGGGTGTTTGCTTGTCTCTTCTTCTCGGCGGCATGGATGATATTTTCTTTCTTGCTTTCCCTGTCTGAAGTATACAAACAGAGTCAATCTCTGATACCAAAACTGACGCAGACCTGTCGTCCCTTGGGCCGATATCCACTCACAGGATCGTTCTATATGCCCTTGAGCCAGATCAGCTCTTTCGATTCCCACTGGAATCTGCAAATTATCGATAGATCCACATGTCCTTTTCGTAGCTCGCAATCTCGCGAGTTTGTGAGTCATGACTCCTGACTCTTCCTTCTCAAATCTGCGATACCCGAGATCAAGAAATAGGTATAGCCCTTTCTTCCATCAGCACCCTCCTTGCATGACCGCCGGCTAGGCTAAGCGCTAGCACTTCTCACCTCTTGCGCCTTCGCAAGTTCAAAGGTCCAACCTTGGCACCTTTCTTTCCCGAACCCCCGAGAGGCGATATTGACTTTTCTCCTCTCGTTCTCGCTACCCGCGACTTGGAACACCCAAGTTTTGTACTCTCACCTTGTGAACCTCCGAGTTCGCGAGATATCTTGATCTCTGCCACCTGTCCTCCTCCTCCGATGGCTCATATTCTTTCACGGTTTCACGACTTCGGGACTTTCAGGACAAAAGTCTCGACCTCTTGTCCTCTGATATGCCGAAATGGAGAAATTTCGAGACGTCATCTATGCGGGTCCCACGATGGAACTTCCCACCTTTTTGGAGTTTTCGGACTTCGCGACTTCTCGAATCCGGATGCTATGCTCTCGGTTCTCCGACTCACGAAACCCCGAAATGGTCAACAAAGGTTTGACCTCCGTGTTGGAAAGCATGCCACCTGTCCACTCTCAGATGGATGGTCCTGATTCTCTTCATGACTTCGCCACTCGTGAAGTTGAAGGATTGCCTCTTCTGAACCCCGATGTTTGAATCCCCGATAGAGAGGATCTCGTGACATGTGTCTTTCCAATCTGATGGATCAGAGTCTCTCACTATTTCCGGACTTCACACCTCGCGACCTCGCGAGTATTGATGCAAAGGCTTCGACCCTTCAACTCACGAAACCCGAAATGAGATTTACGTGGATGATCCAATGACCCTTGTTGGTTCAGATCCTACGTTCCAATTCTCCCAAGATTGCACTTCAAAAAATTCTCACCGTAACCTTCTCGCTCCTTTGCAAGATTTGACGGCTTCCGAGACTTCACGAATTCCCTTCGGAGAATTCCAACCGCCCAAATCTTCCTTGACAACTCCTGTGAAACGAATGCAGTATCCCCTTTTGGAACCTGTCTTTCAGGAAAAGAATGTCGCTGCGCCTCCTCCCGATACTTCAAGGCACTAGCCCTCTTGAGATTTTCTTCGATGACTTTGAAGACTCTATCCCTTCTGAGCTTTATCCACAACTCGAGTCTTTAAAAAGACTCTTGCACGCACTCCTTGCGGAAAATCCTTCAATACTTCCAAGTATTGAATTCTTAGACTCTGTGCACTCTCTGCGACAACGGTCTTTCAATAGTTTCGCTCAGGTTACAAACACCGAGACTTCACTCGGCCTACACACTCCTTTCACGGTTCCTGTGCCTGACTTGCACTTCTGCGAGAATAAGAACAAGGTTATCTCTCCTGAGCTTGCAGAGACGAACTCTATCTTCTGTCAACGCACACCTAGTGGACAATTTCACTGCACTCCTTGTAGGAAAAATCTTACTTAGATAGAGAAACAATTGAAACTCATTCCTTAATCTCCCTCTCTTTTAGATTTCAGACATTAAATGTGAAATCAAACATTCATGCATCAAAGAAAATGCATAACAGAGAGTAAAAAAGCATGTATAAATCAGCATGTGCAACACAGAAAGAAATTGGACACCATGAGTCTGAACTAAAGATATTTGTATTAATCCAGAACTTCTGTACATGGGTTTTTCTACACAGCTCTCTGCTTCTGCTCTCCTATGCTCTCTTGATTGATTATTCTACTAATGTTACAATTATACAAGTGAGGGTGTCTATATCCGTTTTCCCTCTGGCTCCTAAAAACTGTCTAATCTAAGAATTCAAAGCTACCTACTTTCATTTACTTGCATAAATTCCTCTTAGTCCTTCAGACGAGAGCGGGATGCTCAAGGTCTGATTACAATCAAGAAGTACTCCTTTTCTTAATTGTTTCATTTATGTTTGGCGTATCAAACTTCAAAACTTTCAAACAGTTCATTATGTGCCAAAATGCGTTGGTGTGTGCCCCACGCTCGCTTGTGTTGGCGATGCTCCTGCATCAAAAATTCAATCTTACTTTGCTTATGATTGGTCACATTTATGGATTCCATGGAATGGATAACCAAACAAAATAAAAAATGACTGTGAAAAGTATATGAAGCATACTATGATAGATCTAAAAGTCTCTAATGAACCATCATCTTTCGAGTTTCCAATTTTAGGAAACTATGCTTTGGATTCATACTTCGATAATTTCATCATAGAAACTTCTCCTATCCCTAAGGACATCAGTCTAAAATGTCTTTCCAGGATAACATTTTTTGAGAAGCATGTTGTAACATAGATGATGTACATAATGTAAATATTGTACATAGTGTAAATAAAGTAGATAAGGTTGATTTAGTAGAAGTCTCTTATATTTGGAGAGTGTTCTTTGATGGCTCCAAATCCTAAGAAGGAGATAGAACAAGTAGTGTAATAATATATCCTCAAGGAAAACATAGATTTATTTCATGTAGATTAGAATTTGATTGTACAAATAACAACGTGAATATGAAGCTCTTATATAGGTTCTAAAAAAGGCCATAGATATTAAAATTAAAAAAAGAAAAAAAAGAAAAAGAGTTTTTGGGGATTCATAGATTATTGTAAGATAAATAAAGAATATTATACATTGTAATTCCTCACACATGAAGAATTATCAACAAGAAATATGGAGGTTGATTGCAAGTTTTAATTCTTACAATAGTTCTGTTATTCCTTGCACTGATAACACCATAGTTGATTCTTAAGCTACGACTACCTGTAGGTTAGATCCATTGAATGGTTTTGAGGAAAGCGAGTTTCAATTGAATTTCTCTACTAACCTTCGCTTACAAATAGCATCACTAACTAGAGGCTTTTCGAAGGTGATGAAAATATTTTTTAATTCCTTACTAATCAAGAAACATTTAAAAATGTAGCCATAGATGACAAGGAATATGAAAAGTAATAAAGAAGGAACAAATGAATCAACAACCTATATTATACCAAAAGGTGTGGTTACCCTTGAAAAAATATCTGACTTAGAAGACGAGTTTAAAAGATAATATAATGTAAAACCCAATAGATCAACTTTAGGACATGAGGTGATCAACCTTGGAATAAAATAAAACCCCAAAAATGTCAGTTTAGGGACTAGATGTTTGGAAAAGGAAAAACAAGACTATTTTAAACTATTTTGAACATAATAGGATGTATTTTCATGGACATACGATGACCTGAAAACATATTACACTTATATCATTCAACACACAATCCCTATGATATCATTAAACACACAATCCCTATGAAGACGAATGTAAAACCCTTCCAACAAAAATGATAGAAAATGCATCCTTCTCTAGATCCCCAAGTATAGAAAGAGTTGAAGAAATGTCTTGATGTGAAAATGATCTTCCAAGTTCAACATTGTGCTTGGGTGGATAATTTGGTGCTTGTTAGAAAGAAAATTAGTGATATTCAACTTTGTGTCGGCTTTCGAAACTTGAACAAAGCTTGTGAAAAAGATAACTATCATATTCCACCTATGGATTAGATCCTATTGTTTATATCTGGATCTAAGATGTTTTCTTTACTCAATGGATTTTCATGTTATAATCGAGAGTAATAGAAGAAGATAGAATCAAAACAACATTCAAAACTAAATACAAAACCTTCGCTTACAAAGGGATGTTGTTTAGTTTAATTAATGCAAGAGTAACTTTCCAAAGAGAAATGGACATTGCTTTTCGTGGTCTGGTTAATCATAATATTGTTGTTTATTTGGATGGTGTAACTATATAATATAGGAATAGAGCATATCATATTTCATATCTTACACATTTTTGAAATATGTTGTAAATATGGAATCTCGCTTAATCCAAAGAAGAGTATATTTGTAGTGACCGAAGGTAAACTTTTATGTCATATTGTAATGAGAGAAGGCATAACCATTGATCCTGAACAACTCAAAGTCATATCTCAGTTTCCTTTCCCACATAATGAAAAGGAAATGCAATCTTTCTTTAGGAATATTAATTTCATACACAAGTTTATACTTGATTTCACTAAAACTATTAAACCACTGCATAAAATGATCAAGAAAGATGTCAAATTTAAATGAAACAAAGAAGAAAATGAATCTTTTGAAAAAATCAATATTGCAATATCTAACACTCCAATGTTATGTAGTCTTGATTCCAATCATGAATTTCTTCTTTATACTTTCGAATCCAATCACTCTCAAGTAGTGGTTTTATAGCAGAAGAACCCAGAAGGAAATGACTGTATTATTTCCTTTATGACTACTAAAATACAAGTAGAAGAACTAAACTACCCATCTATAGACAAGTAAGTTTATGTTGTTTATAAGGATATAAAACACTTTAGACCTTACATTTTAATTCTAAAGTGATTGTCCCTCAGCCTGAAATTAGATCATTGTTTATCCAACAAGAATTGGGGGAGAGGAAAGGGAACTATATGATTGTCATCTAGCAATATGATCTAGAGTTTAACTATCTCACATTGCACACATACAAGGACTCTATAAGTTAGCAGTAGAATCACAAGAATCTGCATTAAGGGAAGAAGAAGGATGTGAGAATGAAATTCTTGTTTTTTCCAATGAGTTTTTTCACATTCCCTCTAACCTAGACTCATGGTATTCATATTTGAAACAATACTTACACCATGGAACGAGTCTGGGTCTTATGAAATCTAAATAGAAAAGAGATTTACGACTTAAATATGCACAATACAAGCTCTTAAACATGATCCTTTTTCAAAAGAATTACGATGGTGTTCTATTACATTGTTTGGAAAAGGATGGTGCAAATAAAGTATTGACAGATCTCCATGATGTACTAGTTGGAGGTGATTTTTTTGGTGAGACTATAACTCACAAAATATTAACAACCATTTATTACTGGCCCACTCTCTTCAAATATGCACACTTATGTACGTAAATGCAAAATCTATCAAATAAGTGTGGGAAGAGAGAAAAAGGCATCTATACCATTGCAACATGTTCCCATTAACAAACCTTTTGAGTAATGAGGAATTGACATTGTCAAATAAATCAACCCACATTCTTCCAAGTAGGACAAGTATATATTGACTTCTATTGACTACTTCACCAAGTGGGATGAAGTTGTGCCTTTAAATCACATGAATGAAAAGGTAATATTTCAGTTCCTTAAACAACATCTAATTACCATATTTCAAATTCTTTTGGTTGTATTTGATAATGCATCCTACTTTTCTTCTTCACTTCTGTACGAATTTTCTCTGGACAAGATATAATTCCATGTTACTAAAATAAATACTATTCACAAGGAAATGGAGTAGTTGAATCAATGAACAATATTTTAATCCATATCATAAAAATATGATAGTTGAAAACCACAAGAATTGGCATAATGCCTTACCAAATTCTTTGTGGACAGATAGAGTAACACCTAAAGGAGCATTAGGCACATCTCTGTATTATTTGGTATATGGGAAAGAAACAATTCTATGACAAAATGCATTATTTCCTTCATTGCAACTTACCCCAACTTAGACAAGTCAACCTTTTCCTACTCTCCAAAACATAATTGATACACTCCTCATATTAGATTAAGAGAGGGAGAAATCCAAACATAAATTTTCTTCTCATCAGTAGATCATAAAAAGATGGTTAGAAAAGAATAATGATGGTGATACGAATTTTGAAATAGGTGATTTGGTCTTAAAGTGGGATAGATTCAATGAGCATAAAGGAAAACACATTAAGTTTCAAAACTTATGGCTTGGTCCTTTCCAAATAGCAGAAAAAACAGGAATTGACATGCATAGGTTACAAAGCCTAGGGTGTGATCTTGATTCCATTACTGTCAATGGCCAAATTCTTACAAAATATTTCACTTGATTGTTCCAGAAGGAAAATTAGTTGTGTATACTTAGTTTTAGTTTTCTTTTATGATTTTGACTTAATTTTGGTCTTAATTTTGATTTCAATTAGTTATAATATTTTGACCTTTTCAATGGTGTTTGAAATCATCTTTTCCTTTCCACATTGTTTTTTGAAAGTATGTTGATATTTCAACATTTAGCGAAAACATAAGTCTTTCTTTGCTATTTCCTAACTTTTTTCTTTTATCAAAAGTAGAGTAAGTTAGTTATCACTGAACTTGGGAGCATAATCTAGCTCAAATTTTATTTCATATGAAACTTTGGAAGTACTTAATACTTTTGTTGATTAAGCAACTGATTGCATCCAATAGAGAATATTCAATCATAGTCAATACCATGATGCTAACTTGAGTAGGGATGAGAGTTTTGATGATGGCACTTTTCCTGGGAGGGAAAATATTAACACCCAAGTACTTTATTATTTTTTTCAAAACGTATATCATCCTCCAGTGCTGAAAAGGACAGAAGAAAAGAGTACCTTTTAAAAGGTCAAATTCTTCATTAAGAAGAAGAATAAATAAAGGTGGAACATATTTTACAAGGAAATGCATAAATCTTCGCCAAGGCTATGGATGCTCGCTAGAAGTAGAGAAAGCTTGTGATATCAAGGTGACTTTGTCAGGGCTATGGATGCTTGCGGGAAATGGAGCAACATTAGAAGGATGATAAAGCTACTTCAATTTTTTAATAAATAATTCTTAAATAGTGAAAATATTTTCAAAAGTCATACTCTTCATTTAAGCTTTAAGTTATGTTTCAATG
>SNQJ01S0028945.1:93828-114558 GCA_010110895.2 Picea sitchensis
CATGTGAAGATCGTATTTTTACTTTGATAAAGTTTTGGACAACAACCATATTTTTTAGGCATTCTTTTTTGGGACAACATGGATATAATAATTTTTGGATATGGTCGGATTATATTGGGCTGATATTTAAAATATTTGGTCATGATTTTGAAAATGGGAGTTACAAGGAGGATATATTTGAAATCTAATGATTGATTTTTATATTTCATGTTTGATGATTATTAAAGGAAATAATTGGGAGTCACAAGGGGTACCCCCTATTTAGTTATTATTTAAGACCTTTATTTATATATGATTATTATTTATTTGTCTCAAACTAATTAGTTAAGATTAATTTGGCTTAACTAAAGATAGGTAGTTGAACTACCATAACTTATTGAGAAGGAATAAAAACTCAATGAAGTGAAGAAACAAAGGGGGAGAGAATAGAAGGAGAATTGCAGCCATAAGGTTTGCTCTATATTAGTGAGATACTTTCTAATTTCATTCATTCTGAGTTTACTAGAAAGCTTAATTCTCTTGACGACAACAAGGTCTTATTGAAGGCAACAATATTCAAAAACCGAATCACATATTTCAGTAACTTGTTTTAAAGGTGTATGATTTATCTTTGGCAGTTTATGTATTTTTTTTTGTCCGTGAATTGAGTTTCACGACTGATAAAGAATATCTTGCAGAGTCAAGTGACAACATTTTGTGGCAAGCCGATCTAGATTTGTAGCTTCAGTTTTCTTCTTGATTTTTAGAGTCTTTTTGTATGGTACCCATCGAAGGCTTCTAAATTTGACTTTGGTCCCTACCCTCGCAGGAGTTTGTAGAGAGAACTCAGTTTTGTATCTCATAATGAAATAAATGAAAAATCAGATTATTGTTTCAATATCATACATGTGTTTTAATGATCTGTTTCATTCTTTTTCTTTTATCTCAATGTACACATTTGTATAATTTATGTACACATTCATGTAACTTTGTTTAAGTTTATTTCTTTTACACTGTCATATTTAACATATAAAACTAGCCTTGATCCTTTGTACTTAATACTTGTGGATTAAGATAATGTTTTTGAGGCTATAAACCCCGGGTAACATTCCCAACTATCTTTTCATAGTCCGACAAGATATGAAAATGCTTGAGTAAGGTTTTCCATACTTTTTCCTGAACAATGGGCACATTTCATTGGGATCCATGTAACCTTCCTTGGGATCCATGTTCTTGTATTTGGCCATATCTATAGGCATTAGGATTTGTACAATTTTTCTTGAGATCCATGTACTACATTGGGATCCATGGTACTACATTGGGATCCATGGTAGGGATGCCACATTATCACAACTGCTACATGGACCACTCATGGATGAATCCATTACATGGTTAGATTCCTCTGTTCACATGCATGCATGATTATTCCAACCACACGTGGGATGTTGGTTGAGGTTTTTGAAAACTTATATAAGGTGGTTACACATAGTCACAAGTTGATATAACATTTATAGGGTGATGTGGCATTGACCAAATTGTTTATTTTGAGGAGTCATACATGTCACCTTACCTTGGATGCTCATCTTAGACATCCCACACATATGGCATGACATAATGCTTGTTGGGAGTTTGTTTCACATGGAGATGACCTATCCCTCGCCTCATGGAGTTTGTTGTAGGAGCGCCCTAGTACTTGGGCCTATGGTTGACAGTTTCGTCACTTATTTGATGGATTTTGGAACTTTTTTAGGAGGACACACTTGTCTCTATCCCCTTTGGAGCATATGTGTGGATTATAGTTACATATTTGACTTCTTTGAGGAGGGTTCTCTTGTACTTGAATATTTTGAAGGGGGTTTTATGCCCACACAATGTATTTTCTCATGGTTTTGACTTGAGCTCATGGTTTTAACTCGTGGTTTGAGAAAGAAAATTTTGTTCACTCATTGTATTAAGCAAGGCCATTTAAATATATTAGGAGGGAGCCTCCTCACTTTTCATTTGTTGGAGAATATTGAGAAAAACTTACCTATTGTGCCTCTATTGAGTATTTATTTTTCTCTTGGTGCATTTCAAGGGTATTATTTTGCAAGGTTTGTTGTTGATTTTTAAATAATGTTGGAGGAAGGAGTTATTTCAAGGTCAAATAAGGGTCCCATATATGATATAATTTTCACCTATCATAACCTCTCTTTTGTCCACTCTAAACCACCCAAAAATCCCTCTTTTTCTTATATAGTGGTCACTAGATAATAATTGTCTCATTAGATGTCTTTGATTGCATTTTGGTTCTTTCTTGTCTAAAATCAAGGTCATAGGTAAGTTTGAATTGTTGCCACCATCTTTTTATGAAATATGATTTCCTTACTATGTGCTAAAGTATAAATGAGTGCAATTTTTTCTATTATAGATAGCATAAATAAGTTCCATATTATTATGGTTGAGAGGGAATCATTTAAAATAGGGTAACAAAGATGAAAACACTGATATTCCTTCAATTGTTTAAAAACAAAACATTAAAATAGAGAAATATGTGGTGAAAAATGTTTCAACTAATTTGTAGAGCGTTACCACTGCTCTAAATATGTTTTAAACCACTTTTGGATATGAGAATAACCATGTACTATTTTAGCAAAGATTCAATATATTGGTTGTGATTCCTTTACAAGGAATCTCACCCATCATTTGTTGCTTGAGGAATATGGAATCATTTTATATTCGTGGCATTGTGGTATCTGGAATCAACTTCATACCTGAAATAAAGAACGGTTAGAATTCATTACCTACAATCTGAAGTGGGTACTGGAAACAAGTTTTTTATTTATTCTCAACCAATACGATGGTGAACATGGGAAACATGTTTGTTACATTTGTTGGTAGTTTTAGTTTTCATTACATGTTTGTTTTCTTATTCCAAAAAAAAGGAAAAATCCATTCTTCTATATAATGTAAGGAGAATGAC
Organism: Picea sitchensis; assembly: GCA_010110895.2. NCBI lineage: Eukaryota > Viridiplantae > Streptophyta > Pinopsida > Pinales > Pinaceae > Picea > Picea sitchensis. The sequence goes on from SNQJ01S0028945.1 coordinate 96,770, forward strand.
TCCCTAGGGGTTGTTCAAAGATACAATGTAATAGATTGGGGATTTCTGGAATAAAAAGACAGAGTGCCTAGACCTATTCCACACTTGTTGTTTATTTTCTGAATGTGTGAGTTCTAATTTCAATTGCTAGTATTGTTCTAATATATCCCAACTCCTTTCTCTCTAGAGGGGGGGCTCTCTAAATAAAATGAGTTGTGGATCTATAGATGGATGTTGCATTCACTTTGTTGTGCATAAATTAGTTTGTATTTCCTTATTTATTTTCTCATTCTAGTTTTACTTTGTTCTATTTCATTTACGAATTGTGGTCACATCTATATAGTATAATTGAATTTCTAACCCAGACTATTAGAGAAGTTTTGCTATGATAATGATATGATCACGTGTTTGATACATTCATTTCAATTACAATGCACAGGAAAACCATAGACTAGTAGAAATCACAATTCACACATACACAATGCTACAATATTTATAGTTAATCTTTCAATTAAGCTTGGATTGGAGATCTCATGTAGATAGTTTGTATGTTGTAGCTTTTATATTGTTTATGTTAATTTATTTTCTTTGTTTCCTATAGAATGCTTGGTTGTATAAAGAGGTTATTAGAACACACTCATGATGATAGTACAATAACATAGCAAGAGAAGCGCTATCATAGTATTAGGTCACATATGGTATCATTCTAAGAGGAGCCATGCGTTAGATTTGAAATCACAAGTGTTATAAGTTAGTTCTTATTTGTTTTCCGCAGTGTAATTTATTTTTATAGAACCATATTAGACAAACTAATGCAATTTGAGAATTTTTATACCGCACATATAGTGCATGACATATCATAAGTATACTGGAAACCCTGGTTGATAAGTTAAATGCACAAGTGTTCCTGGTGAAAATAGAATACATATAAAAACACTATCATTTTTGGAGCACCCTAGTTGAGGATCCACATGTTCCACCTTACCTTGGATGCTCATCTTGGACATCCCACATGTGTGGCATGACATCATGCTTGTTGGGAGTTTATTTCACATGGAAATGACCTCTTTCTCACATCATGGAGTTTGTTGGACAAGATCCCTAGTCCTTGGGACTATGGTTGACTATTTATTCACTCATTTGATGGATGTTGATACTTTTTTAGGACAACACACTTATCCCTAGTCCCTCTCGAGCATATGTGTGGATTATAGTTACATATTTGACTACTTTGAGGAGGGTGCTCTTGTACTTGAGGATTTTGAGGGTGGTTTTATGCCCACATTGTTAAATTATCTTAAGAAGTTAAGTGTGTTCAATATTCTTTAACTTTAGACTATTAAAAAAAAAATACATGCATAAGGATCACTAAAAGAAAGACATCCATAATATACACAATATTTATCCTTGGAAACCCTCGTGGGGTAGAAAACCCAACTAAGCTTATTCAATATGGATTCTTCTAAGTAGAAACCTAACCAAGTTTCTTATTCACACATGGATTCTTCAACAAATAGAGTGTCTCTCTCAAGAGATATCTCAACAAACATAAGATAAAACAAAAACCCTAACTTTAATAGGGTAGCACACCACTAGACCAAGATAGTCCTCCAATGGATAACCAAACCTTTACTAGAACACCCTTCCTATGTAGGTGTGTCTCCTCCTCAGACTTGCACACATTTTACCAGGTGATAGAGAGATTGTGTTGTGTGTCCTTCAAGTGAGGTGCCTAGTCTCTTATAAATACAAGTTGAGCCACCTAGAAATATTTTAGGGCCTAATTTGTACACTTTACCTCCTTCTAATATATAAATGACCTTTCCAAGGCACAATAGGGTCAATTTTTACAAATATAACACACATTATCTCTTTAGGGTTTTTTCCTTGGTTTAATATAACATTGATATAATAAGAACAAGTTCTCCGAAGCCACCAACCCCACACTTCTTAGCAAGGAAGGTGGTATTCTTCCTACAATGCATCATCAATGCATTGGTTTCCTACACTCGCATTAATTTGGACTACTGACTTGTTGAATCTCCATGAATCTATATTGAAGAAGTTTGTAAACTACATAATGCATCAATGGAACATCATACTTCCATGTTTTAGATCTCATCATTTGGCTTTAATTCCTCACTCAAAATTTCAAGTACATAATTTGACACTAGTTCAGAAATAACTATTAACTCACGCTTCATAATCAAGCATCTAGTCTATAAAGTACTTTTCCAGTAACTTGCCACCATATAATATGGCATCTAGTTCATAAATAATTAGTAATCCCATCATCTCACATGTGACCTGACATCTAGTTCATAAAGAACTAGTAACTTGTCGATCATTAATAGAATCTGCCATCTAGTTCATAAAGAACTAGTAAACCCCGTTTCCTCACACCAGGGAACTGGTCCACAATGACCAAGCATATAATCAAAAGGATTAGGCAATGTAGTTCTCACACACTACCCATCTATCCCAAAGCTACAAAACACCTCCAACCACACAGGCTGGCCCACCAACTTAAAAATTTATGTAACTAACCATCCCTGAAGGCATGACATATGTTGACCTTGTGCAAGGTCATGTTGATCATACAATGAGTAGAATTCTGTGAATAAATACCCATTCTTAATTTACATGAAGATGCCTCACTCGGAATCATATATGTAACTCATAACTCCTCTTACTATAGTGATGTCCTTTCCTGCATCTACACCAAGCCCTCGTCTCCTAAGTATACAACCCCACCTTTGACAGAGTCTTGGTCAAATACATCCTAGTGGGAATTTCTGCCTATATAACGCATACACTGAGCTTCCAAATCTCCTTCCGTAATTTTATCATCTCCTCATGTAATGGTACCACATCAATATGCTTGGACTTTCATGGAACACTAGGTTTTCTTCACAAATTGCTAACCTCCGGGTTTCTGGCACTGTGATGTACAAGTCACTTAACTCGAGATCAAACAACTCATAAGCACTCAAGCCACATTGCTTCGCTTCTATTTGAGCATGTTTTTGTGTAATCTAGCTCAATTTTACTGAGCGCTACACTTGTATGCTTCCTGCTAAACCATGAGACCATAGCTAATCCCAAACCGAAACAACATCCATACCTTCCTTGGCCTCAGAAATAATAACTAGCCCAATTTTAATCAATAAAGCCTTGAAGGCCTATCTCATGATAAGGAAGTATATATGAGTCCATAATCAATTGTAATCTTCAGGTACTTCATCACATGTTTTTCTGAACTAAGGAAATACCTCCTCACTCAACTATATAATCACTCCAACGTGTTCACTGAAAAACATATGTATGGCCTCATGTTAATTAAGTACATCAATGAACCAATCACTTGTATATACATGGTGACATCCACTGCTCAATATGTACTAAATAACTCTATATTTCTACTCATTGATGTACGGTCTTACAATCCACTGGCCATGAATCCTCTGCATCCTACAACATATCTTCCTTTGGTTAAGGAAACCTCACTCGGTCTCCGGCCATACCCCTATACCCAAGAAATATGCCTATACCAAGGTATTTCCATCCTTTGAACCCTACTATATAAGCTTCCTTCTGCAATCACCCATGAGCTTCCTCGCTCCCTATTAGAAATAGGGTTATCCAGAAGCACGGCACCTAAATGAAGATCTGTGATGCAAAGTTAAGTGACCCTCGGGAAGTTGATTTACTTAACTTCTACCCAAACAGTATTGACATGACTTTGGCCCTTCATCTCCTAGGGTTAGGTTTCTTTGGATGTCTAGGGTTTTTATATTCTTTCTTATTGTAAAAGTGCCTTCAGAGTCTCTAATATTGTAACTTTCATCTTATTGCTAATGAGCACAACCATCACAACTCTTCTAAGAGATAAACCATCACCATTCTAACAAGCTTTTTTTTCCAGTTTTTGCATTTAAGGCTTCATCTTATTTCCCATTGAATAGAAAACCAACATTGTATATATTTGCCATTTTGTGTTAAGAACTTTTTAATAATTCATATTAATTCTGCCTTACTCATAAAATATGAATCAATACACCCCTTTTCCTACTCCCCCAGAGGGCCTTGGGAATCCATCTCATGGATTTATATGTCACTCTAATCCACCAAGCAATTTTAAAAATGATTGGGGCATTTGCTGTGGTTGATCATTTTGAATATGGCTACTATAAAATCTCTCTAAGAAGAGCATCACATCAAGTGATATCACCAAGATCTCTCTTCAACAAGTGTGGGTCCATTTTGGATACCATAGACCATCACCTCAAACCAGGACAACATTTTCCTCAGCACATTCTAGTCGAACCTATGGTCACTGTTGGACACCAAAATCACTAAATCCACTTCTTTCCACCCTGAAACAGATGGCCAAACAGCACATCAATTAGATGATTGTGCACATCTCTTGAGCATGTATAACTCTAAGAATCTGTACATGGGACTTAGCCTCCTATATGAATACAACTATAAATATGGCTATCCATAGCTCCAATCGACCACATCCCTTTTTAGGTGGGGCTAGGATTCCAATCTTTGGGTCCCATTGATGTTGCACTACCTCTTGCAACCACACAAAAGTAGTGTGAATCTTCCTGCTCCATTCCTGGGAGGTCAGAGAAACCAATTAGAATTCCATTGAGTGGATCTAGTACATCCGCCAACAGTTTCAGGAGATTTTGGTGAAAACTAATGCTAAGTACAAGTAGCTCCATGACCAACATTGGCACCGCACTCACCAAGTGAGAGAAAGGTATGGTTATATCTATGTAAAAGAGCACTCCAGGGCCACACTGAAAGCTTCACCCACTCTACCATGGGGCCTTACACTATCACCAATGTTTTGGGTAGCAATGATTTTGAGTCAACACTCCACCCATCCTTCCTTTGGTTTGCACCTGTCCAATGTGGTCCTCCTTTGACCATATTTCCTTTCCACGCATTATTCAACACCTCTTAGATCATAAAACAATTGATTACCAGAGCTCAATCATGACTTATTGAACATGCATCCAATACTGACTGATAGTTGATAATACTGTGTCAAGGGCACTCCTGCCAGAGGATCCAACTTTTATCGGGTTGTCAAGGCATGGAAGATCCTACACAAAGGAAAGTGGCTAACCCATGGCCACCCACACACTTTCCTCAATTGATGGGGGGCACCTAACGTGATAGGAGACTCATTGAGCTTCCTAAGGAGGATTCATCTAAGTGGATATTGGTGGCTACCCACCTATTCCAACTCCACTCTTTGATGTTTCTCTTTAGTTCAACACGCTCTTTTGTAATCATTTGTAATTGTGGGTTCTATTAATTTCTGGGGGTTTTTGAAGCCCTACACATCTTCCAGGCATACACATGAGGAGATTATCGGCCAACGAATCTAAATCCAACTCTATCTTTATTTTGGATTTTCATGTCAAGATATCTTTCCTCAGACTTCTAGGGTTGTTTTGGGGGTCTCTAAACAATGTTTTGAACAAGTCACAAATTAAATGCAGGTAGATGAAGTCAAATATTGATGAAATAATGTGTAGTTCCTAAAAAGACCTTTCTCCAATGGGCTATCAAGCATTCTTAAAATGGATGGTCGATGCAACAAGATGACCCCGAAGTTGAGAAATTAACTTACCCATCAAGGCCCATAACTTTTGGCTGCTTCATCTCCTAGGGTTAGCCTTTTGGATGTCTAGGTTTGGAATCCATGAGTACATTAAAAATGCCCTATGGAGTACCATTGTAATCATTCTTCTTAGATGTATGCATGTAGCATCCACATCTCTTCCCGTGATAGTTACCACCATTCTAGTTGTTTTAGTTCCTTCCTCATTTTACACCTCTAACATTATCTATTTATTCATTAGAATTTATTGTTCATTGGATACATGTTGTTGTTCTTATATCTCTCCTCATGGTATTCCACATTTTATTCATTTTGTCTCTCCTATAAATAATTTATCAATGGTATTAGATGGTTTGTTCTCATTTTTTCTTTTGTACGTCCCCAAGATCCTGTACAAAAAGTTGGGACTAACCAGTTGGAGATTCTGCAGATCGGGCCACCAACCCGACCAAAACTCATGGAGACAAGCATAGCCATTATGGAGCACATGATCCTTTTAAAATGTTGCCTGGCTGAATCCCTTGCATGACAAAGGAATGAGATGGTGGACAATCCTTCATAGATCCTTTGGTGGTTTCCCACATGAGATGCATCTTCATCAAGCAGTCACATTGGATATGCTACCCCATTCAAGGTAGAAGTTGATTTTTATATTCCTATGTTTGAGGGTCATATAGATGCAGACATTGTAGATAAATGGTTGAATCTAATTGGTTGGTGCTCTTTAATCCATACCTTTTCGAGGGAAAATATTACTTTTCACTCCTCAAGGCCATTCCTCATGTCAAATATTGGTTGGAAATTTTCTTTGAGCAAAAGGAAACATATGGGTCTACATTATTTGTAGTTGCACTTTCTTGGGGTTCCTTTAGGGATGACATTAAAGAACAATACTAATTTGTTGGAAGCCACGTGGACTAGTACACAATATGGACCATGTCAGCCAGAAAGGGACTGCATACAATTAAATTTCACCCACATTTTCCATACTTTTAGCACCAAATTGGGTATCAAAGACTCCTAAATGAAATTTGGTGCTCATATATTGAGGTTGTCTACACAGATACATCCAAATGTAAATGGATTTTCTAGACATCTAATCACTACTAGGTGTGGCTTATGAGCATGTTTCTCAAGATCAAGAAGAAATGGGCGTAAGAGGTGAGAGTTTGATCCGTAATTCCCTTTCTACAATCAAGGTGGAAAATGTCCCAAACCAAATGCAAACAAGGGACAGAAAATATGGCCTTCCTGTGATAACAACTGCCCCAGCCGAAACCTAGTAAGGGTAATGAGAAGTCTAATAGACACTAGAAAGTGGTGTGAGTACCATAAAATATCTTGCCACAACACCAAAGAATGTCGCTATAAGTAGTCACTCATGGTTGAGCTGAAAGATTTCGATTCAAATCCATATTCTGACTTTGAATCAAATCTAGGTGCTGGGAAGTGGAATCCACATGTCGAATCCCAGCCATCAAGCTTCTACCACCAAAGTCCAAAACGGGTTTAAACTGTAGAACTATAGAAGGGAGTGCCTTTTTCATCACATATGTGGGTAAAGGGGACTCCTCTGCATTTCATTGTCGATAGCAAAATCTAGAAGAACCACATCTTAGCATAGGTCATCAAACAATTGGATTTTCCAACAACACAACATCCACAATGATACAACATTGGGTGTTTTCACCAGGGATGATATGTTTGTGTCATCCAACAATGCCACTTGTCTTATGGCATCAATGTTTTCAAATGTGAGGTATTGTGTGATATTTCTCCCTTTAATCTTGGTGGGATGTTCTTTAGGCCAACCATTTGTGGAAGAGACATTACCAGAGGGTGTCGCCTAATTCTATCATTTTAATCTCCGCTAAGAATGCAAGTAAGTTCATTCTACAGGTAATTGTAGAAGTTTATCTCTTGTGATCCTGCGGCTTGCTCACATTAAGTAGAAGGTCCCCGCCACATCCACAATTCTGGCATAGCATTCCCCTTGCATCATAAGCAAGTGGATGGGATCAGGGAAGAGTACAGAGATGATCTCTCCTCACCCACTGGCACACTGCCAAGTCAAGCATCCACTGAGAGAAACTTCCTGCATCACGCCCAATGGATTAGCTCCATCATCGTCTCTCGCTAATGGAAAAATGATGAAATCAAGCACCAAATAGAAGATTTTCTTCAAAAGGGGCAAATCCTACCCAACTCATCACCCTATGGGAGCCCAATAGTGTTGGTGAAGAAGAAATATGGGACCTAGTGGATCTTCATTGATTGTCAGCCAGAATTAAACAAAATCATACTTAGGAAATGGTACCTAATCTCTAACTGATGACCTTCTTGAAATAACCTTAAGGGGAAATAAGTTCTACTCAATATTGACTCAGTGATAGCTACTCACCAGGTTCCCATTGAACTCTACTTCTTAATGTATGGAAGATAAAATCAACCCAAGAAGGTCTCTTCAATGGATACTGCTCTTTGGTTTAATAAATGCACCAAAAATTTCATGATATTGATGGATGATGTATTGAGACCTCTCACCAACTCCTTTGTGGTGGGTGGCATCTAGGATGACATCCTCATCTCAATGTGAACCTTGGAGGAACACATGTACCCATATCTGCTAACATCTTTTGGGCACCTTCAGAAGCATGCTTATATGCCAACTTGGAAAAAATGTTCCTAAGTGGCTAAAATAAGGTCCCAATACTTGGGATAAATTGTTGATGAGCATAGTGCTATGTGGATCCAACTAAGATCCAATCTGATCTCAGGATCGCCATCCCCACTACACTAATCTATCTTCTAGAGCTCTTGGACTTCTAACTTCTACCAAAGGTCTTCAGATTGATTCTCCCATAGGCCCTTAGCCAAGTATCCAAGGGTGGTGGAAAGGAAAATTTTGCATGGGGGCAGGTACAACAACAAGGATTTGATGATTTGGAGCCTCTGGGCTTCTATCTCAACCTTTAGATTCACACATTGAGGACTAATCTCTCACTATGTTGTAGGTGTAGTTCCCACTCAAATACTTTTATCATCCAAGAATATTACCATAGTCATACCTTAAGATATAGTCCAAATTTAACTATGAAAAAGAAATTCATTCCAATCAGGTAAGACTATCACTAATGGAAACATTACATCTGGGAAAGGAGACAATCATCCAAATTCATCACAAGCCTCTATAGTTCATAATAATGCATATTAGAAGCTGCATAATGACCACCATCAAAAAGTCTCTTCCCACATACCCCAAAATAATTCCCATCCCCACATCAAGTATAAACAGTGGGGCACAACGCACGCTGATCACTATTCCTCCCTCCCATTACTACACTTTCACTACATGCCCAGCCCTGTGGAATGATGATCCGAGGGCCCCAAATTTGATTAACATGGCCCCAATTCACCACCATATCATCTCTTGGGTAATGGTGGAGAATGTCACCGATTTTCACAACCAGGATGGAATGTTATGCCATCCAGGGCCACTCCATGAAGTGTAACCCTGTATTGCCGATCAAAAAGTAAATATGATTTGGGAGGCCCACTACAGTTGGATGGCAAGACATTTTTGTGTGGATAAAACTGTGGCTATTCTACAAAAAACATTTTTATTTTCCAAAATCTGGACAAGACATCAATACAGACACAACCTTTCTACCCAGATGTGATACTTCCAAGCCACCTATCAAGAATCAAGGCTTATAGTAAATAATCAGAAGTAGATAATTGACCTTTGTATGTTGAGTGCATTCGCTATCTATATCAGACTCCATTTCCCCACCTGGTGTGGTCTATTTTAATTAATGGAATGCCAAAGTTGAGGTTCCATCATATGAAAGAGCTCAAGTAAATGAAAAAAAAAATTATGCAAATAAAAGCTGCCTTGGAAGTCCAAGTAATTTGATTTTAGAAAAGGAAAAGTGACTACTAATTGAGAAAGGGTATCAAACCTAGGTCCATTATGTAGCAATTGAAACTGGATGTAAAATGTTAAGTCTCATGGTATGTCCTTCTTTCCTCTAACTCCCTAAGTGTTTCTCTAAAACACCATGTGGCTGATCGTTGATAGTTGGAATCTATGAATGCTCCATATATACCTAGGTTGTTATTTCACAACATGAAGGAAGAAAGGATAGTGTCTGACCCACAAGTTTTACAAAATTCGAAATGCCTTTATATGGAGTTAATATGTTTTAATTTTGATATTTCCTACTTTAAAAATGTTTTTTGGAAATTAAGGGTATGCCATTTCTAAATATTAAATGTTTCCTTTTATATAAGTGTGAGTATACATCCATCTTATTTATCAATCTATTATACCACATTTCTTTATGCTTCCACCATATTCCCAAACTCTACTCTTAATTCCCTGCTTTGTTATTGTAGTTCTGGCATCAAAAAGAAAACATACTAGTACATGGTTGTGTTTTGTTCTATTATGGAAATCAACTGGTAGTCAGTTTGAATGATCCTACATAGTTCCATCATCTTAATGCCACTATTAATACCTTTAGTCTACTATGTAAGCCCTCACCTCTAATGGCCCTATCATTCCTTGTTCAATAGCAATTAATTAATAATTTGAGGCATGGAAATGGATCATCAGGCTGCAAGCCTCATGAGGATGATAGAGCTAAACCTTTAATTTTATTCTCTAGGTAGGCTGATGCATGATCAGCTAAGAGTTTTCAGCAATAACTAATTGGAACATTGCTTAAGGATGAAATTTTTCAACAGAGGCAAAGGATGGCAAAGAGGTAATTATAGGGGAAATTGGAAAAGGGGTCATAGATGACCCAGGTTTCCATACATTTCGATGTTGATCCACAATATTTAAACCAACTGTTTCAAGATGGGTTCTTCAACCTAGTTGGCCATGGAATCCCATCCCACTCCAGCCACTTCCCCTAAGCACATCAAATATCTCTATGTCCGAGTCAAGCCTCATGTATCAATGCAACTGTGAATCCAGTTCACACCACATATTGGAAATAGATTTGTCCACCTTCTATTGTTCAATTTCTCATGGCTGGTCCACTGTGACACACTTTACCACCACCACCGATTAATTCAAATTCCCACCCCTCATGTCATTTCTGCCAAGTAAAATATCCATGCTAGTGTGTAGACAAACCATGTCCAAGGAGCCTATACAAGATAAGAGAAAAATATGAGCTTACCCCTCCTCACTCATCTATTGAATCACAAACCACACATCCCTCCTTCCCATCTTATGGGATTCATTTTTCCTCAAGGTTATCGCCAAGTAGCTCAAATCCCTCAAGGTTCTAACAAGCCAAAGGATTCCATACAAAAATAAAGAGGGGACAACAAAGTTGAGAAGAAGAGGCTTAATGCCTCTCATAGTAAATATGTGGTTTGATGATGATTTATGTTGTCTTTACATGTGAAGATATTTTACTTGATAAAGCTCTACAAATAAGCATATCATTAGGCAGTCTGCCTTTGGGACAACGTGGATATAATAATTTTTGGATATGGTCGGATTATATTGGGCTGATATTTAAAATATTTGGTCATAATTTTGAAAATGGGAGTTACAAGGAGGATATATTTGAAATCTAATGATTGATTTTTATATTTCATGTTTGATGATTATTAAAGGAAATAATTGGGAGTCACAAGGGGTCCCGCCTATTTAGTTATTATTTAACACCCTTATTTATATATGATTATTATTTATTTGTCTCAAACTAATTAGTTAAGATTAATTTGGCTTAATAAAGATAGGTAGTTGAACTACCATAACTTATTGAGAAGGAATAAAAACTCAATGAAGTGAAGAGACAAAGGAGGAGAGAATAGAAGGAGAAATGTAGCCATAAGGTTTGCTCTATACTAGTGAGATACTTTCAACTTTCATTCATTCTGAGTTTACTATAAAGCTTAATCCTCTTGATGAGAGAAAGGTCTTATTGAAGGAAAAAAATATTCAAAAACCGAATCACATATTTCAGTAACTTGTTTTAAAGGTGTATGATTTATCTTTGGCAGTCTATGTATTTTTGTTTTTGCATGAATTGAGTTTCATGACTGATAAAGAATATCTTGCAGAGTCAAGTGACAACATTTTGGGGCAAGTTGATCCAGATCTTTAGCTTCAGTTTTCTTCTTGATTTTTAGAGTCTTTTTGTATGGTTCCCATCGAAGGCTTCTAAATTTGACTTTGGTCCCTACCCTCGCAAGGGTTTGTAGACATAACTCAGTTTTGTATCTCATAATGAAATAAATGAAAAATCGGATTACTATTTCAGTCTCATACATGTGTTTTAATGATTTGGCTCATTATTTTTCTTTTATCTCAATGTACACATTTGTATAATTTCTGTACACATTTAGTAACTTTGTTTAAGTTTATTTTCACCTAAGGTCAAATAAGGGCACTTAAGGGTCCCATATATGGTATAATTTTCACCTATCATAACCTCTCTTTTGTCCACTCTAAACCACCCAAAAATACCTCTTTTTCTTCTATAGTGGTCACTAGATAATAATTGGCTCATTAGATGTCTTGGATTGCATTTTGCTTATTTCTTGTCTAAAATCAAGGTCATAGGTAATTTTGAATTGTTGCCACGATCTTGTTATGAAATATGATTTCCTTACTATGTGCTAAAGTATAAATAAGTGCAGTTTTTTCTATTATAGATAGCATAAATAAGTTCCATATTATTATGGTTGAGAGGGAATCATTTAAAATAGGGTAATGAAGATGCAAACAATGATATTCCTTCAATTGTTAAAAAAAAAAACATTGAAAATAGAGAAATATGTGGTGAACAATGTTTCAACTAATTTGTAGAGTGTTAGCACTGCTATAAATACGTTTTAAACCACTTTAGGATATGAGAATAACCATGTACTAGTTTAGAAAAGATGAAAGACATTGGTTATGATCCCTTTACAAGGAATCTCACCCATAATTTGTTGCTTGAGGAATATGGGATCATTTTATATTTTTGGCACTGTGGTATCTGGCATCAATTTCATACCTGAAATAAAGAACGGTTAGAATTCATTACCTACAATCTGAAGTAGGTACTGGCAACAAGTTTTGTTTTTCTTCTAAAAAAATATGATGGGGAACATGGGAAACATTTTTGTTACATTTGTTGTTAGTTTTAGATTTCATTACATGTTTGTTTTCTTATTCCAAAAAAAGGAAAAATCCATTATTCTATATAATGTAAGGAGAATGACTCCCTAGGGGTTGTTCAAAGATACAATGTAAAAGATTGGGGATTTATGGAATAAAAAGACAAAGAGGCTAGAACTATGCCACACTTGTTGGTTATTTTCTTAATGTGTGAGTTCTAATTTCAGTTGCTAGTATTGTTCTAATATATCCCAACTCCTTTCTCTCTAGAGGGGGGGATCTCTAGAGAACATGAGTTGTGGATCTATATATGGATGTTGCATTCACTTTGTTGTGCATAAATTAGTTTGTATTTCCTTATTTATTTTATCATTCTAGTTTTACTTTGTTTTATTTCGTTTACGAATTGTGGTCACATATGTATAGTAGAATTGAATTTCCAACTCAGACTATTAGATAATTTCTGCTATGATAATGATATGATCACATGTTTGATACATTAATTTCAATTCCAATGCACAGGAAAGCCACTGACTAGTAGACATCACAATTCACGCATACACAATGCTACAATATTTATAGTTAATCTTTCAATTAAGCTTGGATTGGAGATCTCATGTAGATAGTTTGCATGTTGTAGCTTTTATCTTGTTTATGTTAATTTATTTTCTTTGTTTCCTATAGAATGCTTGGTTGTATAAAGAGGTTATTAGAACACACTCATGATGATAGTACAATAACAGAGAAATAGAAGTGCTATCAGAGGATTAGGTCACATATTGTATCATTCTAAGAGGAGCCATACATTAGATTTGAAATCACAAGTCTTAGAAGTTAGTTCTTATGTGTTTTCCATAGTGCAATTTATTTTTATATAACCATATTAGACAAACTAATGCAAGTTCAGAATTTTTATCCTGCACATATAGTGCATGACATCTCATAATTATGCTGGAAACCCTTGTTGATAAGTTAAATGCACAAGTGTTCCCGGTGAAAATATAATACATATAAAAACACTGTCATTTTTGGAGCACCCTAGTTGAGGATCCACACGTTCCACCTTACCTTAGATGCTCATCTTGGACATACCACATGTGTGGCATGGCATCATGCTTATTGGGAGTTTGTTTCACATGGAAATGACCTCTTTCTCACCTCACGGAGTTTGTTGGAGGAGATCCCTAGTCCTTGGGACTATGGTTGATTATTTATTCACTCATTTGATGGATGTTGATACTTTTTTAGGAGGGCACACTTATTCCTAGTCCCTCTCAAGCATATGTGTGGATTATAGTTACATATTTGACTACTTTGAGGATGGTGCTCTTGTACTTGAGGATTTTGAGGGTGATTTTATGCCCACACTATTAAATTTATCTTAAGCAGTTAAGTGTGTTCAATATTCTTTAAATTTAGACTATTAAAACAATAACTACATGCATAAGGATCACTAAAATAAAGACATCCACAATATACACAAGATTTATCCTTGGAAACCCTCGTGGGGTAGAAAACCCAACAAAGCTTATTCAATATAGATTCTTCAATAAGTACAATGTCTCTCTCAAGAGATATCTCACTAAACATAAAATAAACCAAAAACCCTAACCAAAATAGGGTCACTACTACATATGACCAAATTTGCCACGGTTTTTTGTTTTTATTGCCACACATATCCATCACACTTCCCACGAAAGCAAAGACTATTTTTCGTGGAACTTTTTTCGTTGCTATATCCAAGAACTAGTTATGCACGTGTCATCCTCCTCAAGATAGGTATACCTTATAAAGCATGGCAATAGCGACGAAACTTCGTCGCAATAGGGACAAAAAACCGTGCCAAAGTAAAAACTTACCAACAGATTACGACGCAGATGCCATACGTCCAACGGAAAAGTGTGGAAAGTTGCGACGAAAATGCGTGGCAATAGCGACGAAAATGTTTGGCAAAGAAAACATTTACGACATAGATGCTATATGCGCGATGCAAAACCATGGAAAAGTGTGATGAACTTTCGTCGATATTGCCATGCTTAATAAAAAATATTCATTGCCTTTCAATGAAAGTTGATCGATATTTCCACGCTTAATAAAACACATTCATTACCTTGTGATGAACTATCATCGATATTTCCACTCTTCCTATAGGTTTAAAAAAAAAAAAACTACATGAGAAGCTAGATGTTGGTATTCGTGATTGACCCATACTCAATATTTGCATGTGTGATTGACCCTTCAAAGGGTTTCTTATGTGAGAAGGGCTTATTAGAGGGGGTTTGAGGACTTATTAGGTGTCTTTCTTAGTGGATCAAAAGTGAAACCCAAGGCACCTTGGGATGAAGGGGAAGATAAAATACATTCCCTTGAATGAATGGTTTTAATTGAGATATCGGGGCTCTGAACTAGAGATCAAAAACAATTTGGTAGGGGTATCCCAGGGGGAAAATATGGGAGATCTGTTTTTTTTAAATCTATCACTATGCTTGTGAGAGTGGGCCAACCCTTTACTTATCCACTTCAATGCACTCACAACCATTAATTGATATTAATATATAATGGTCACAATAATTAGCTTGAATATCAAATTTAACCTATTAATGTGAAGGGATAATCACAACATGAGGTTAAAGGCATTCACACCCTTTCATCAACTATGTTTGTAGCTTTTTGGATGAGGAACTTGTAGCCTTATGGTTGAGTCATTCACTTACCAAAAAAATGAAGATTACTCACACTCATATGAATGAAATAAATTAAAGTTAATCGTCTAGATTTACCACCTAATACATTTAATTTGTCAACCCAGGGGCCTGAATGTTTTACAGGCTACCATGCACTGTATGTGAAGACTGTGCTTCTTTCAATATTGATCATGTAAGTAAACAATCATTTCATTAAATTAAAGAACATAAACTAGATTACTGGTGCTTAAACATAAATAACTGTAACATTCAAATGAAGCAGGAAAATTGTAAATGAAGCAGAACACACAAATCTAACAGATTCCACAAAAAAACACAACAAAACTATATCATAAGCCGATAACACCTGACCAAAAGAGTGGGCCCAACTCCCTGATCAGGGCTGCGGTGAACTAACTACCACGAAAACTCAGAAAATCAGAAGAAACTTGATTTTCATTAAATAAAACGAGATTACATAGGTTGCAGTTTTGATACAGGACAATTCCTAGCTAGTTGATTGACTGGCTAATCCCTTCTCTATCTCTGTTCGGCCTTTTATACAATTCATGGAGCACAGAGCGTTCCAAGATTAGGGTAACAACTCTTCCTAAAAATACACAAAGGCTAAACCGATTAACATAACCTAATGTTGGACCATGGAAAATGTCCTATTTTGCACCTTCAACCCGCAGACTGCGCTGCATCCTTGACCACATCATCTTTCCAGGTTGCGTTTGCTCTGTTCCTGTGAGATTTCAGAGATTAGTGATTTGATCTGATAAACCCCCAATCAATCTCTAACATTTTTGAACTAATGCACACAATGACATAATAGAGGTGCATTCTTACCCTTGTGGTTACACACAATAGCTCAAGGAATATATAAATGGAGGTAAATAAGGAGAGAAAAAGGTGGTAGAAAACAAGAAATTTCATGGGCCAACATCTCCCCCAAAATTTAGTCACGTGCACGTCCTTGTGCAGGCCTTCGCTTTTGCAGATCTGGGTTGGAACCTTGATGTTGGGCATGAAGTTCTGCTATGTCATATGCCTCAGCCATATCTGTCCCTGAAAACTTATATCCTCCAGTCAATATTATATCCTTCCACCATTCTCCCTGGACCTTGTAATCCGGTTGATATTGATCAAGTGGCATCCAGATGATGGAGAATCAAAATCTCAAACCTAGACATCGAACCCCACAAAACCTCATACATGTTGTATACTTGGATATTCTTTCCACTGCTCTGCAAAAAATGGGAGCCCCAAATGCTTCCTGTTCCCTGACATCAAGAGGTGATAAGGCCCATCTCTGGTCACAGTTTTCAAGTGCCTCTTTCTTACAATGGGCCAACTATTTTATGCAAAGCTCAGCACACCATTGTTGTGTAGTTTCCATATTCTGTGGCCAATTGGGAATTCGTCTGAAATAGTTATGTTTGTTGATGATCTGTGTAACTTGAAATTTCTCCATTCTAACCTGAAGGGGTATGTGTACCTGATTTTCCTCGAAATAATCAAGTGCCTTCTTCCACTTCACCTGGTTAATGGTGTAGGAAAGGAAGGACCTCAATTGGACATCTCCCACATAAGGAACTGGATTGAATTTTTTATCATCTCTTAGCAGGCAGTTGTGCATGTACAGTTCACACATGAGATGTTGTGTGAGGATGTCATGACTTCTAAAAGTCCTAAGAAACTATATGGGGTCTTTAATATTATAAACCATCTCATGGTAAATACATTCCAGATAGAAAAATAAATATTGTTCATGAAGGAATAATGCATAGCTGAGAGAAGGGGAGTGGCACGTTACTACCTATTGGGTGATATCATACATCTCATGTTTGTCATCTCTTAACCTATGTATATGTGCCTTCATCTCTGTAATATTTTCCTTTTGTTTCTTGCCTTTTTTCTTCTCTTCTTCCAACTTTTCCTCATAGTCACCAACGATTCTAGCAACCTTCTTCCTTATGTATTTCAATGTCCTTAGGTGCATTGAAGAAGGGACAACTCATGTCTGAAACTGAGCTACACTTTTCTTCCACTTATGTATCTCAGCTTTCAATAAAACTACCTGAGCTTCAGTTGTATATGTCATTGGCTCAGCTTGAGTAGATGTTGTTACTGTGGAAGTGTGCAAAATAGGCTTAGTTTTGAGTGGATTTTGGTACTATAGAGGTGTGCAAGATAGGATCGGTCTGAGTATATACTGTATGCAACACCAACTCAGTTTGAGTAACTATTGTTACTCTGGAAGTATCGATAGTTTGAGTAGCTACCGAAATAGTCTCCTTGACATTTCTCCTCACTGCTTCCTTGGAAATTCTTTAGTATCTTCGTTCTC
>SNQJ01S0028946.1:48143-75955 GCA_010110895.2 Picea sitchensis
AGGAGTATCGTTTTAGGTATTTATAGGCATAGTTTGTGTTTTGAATGATGGAATCATCATCAACCATAGGGGTGTTTTCAAGCTAACCAATAAGTGTTTTCTTTGTTAATTTGGAAAGAATTTTTTGATAAAAACAAATCTCTAGTGTTTTTTTTGGCATTGATTACTTGATCTTCTATATATCCCTTCAAAATTTCACTACAATGTCTTCATACAAATACATAGAAATAAGTTTTGAAAAATGTATCTTGATCATCTGAATTCATCTATTTCACGAGAATCATACATGACACATAATTATTGTGTTCAACTTGAATAAATGATGTCATAGAAGATCATGATCTACGATTCAATCATTTTACCCATAAAAATATATTATTTTAAGGTAAACATTTAACATGTTCCCTATAATATGATAATGAACAAACCCATAATTTTTTTATTTTCTGATATATATTTTTTAATTTTTTTTTTGTAAACCATGTATGTAAAACATATACAATGCTCTAAACCAATGAAACATTTGAATCGACTCAAAACATACCCATTGTCATTTCCTTTTTGACTACCTAATCCTACATGCCATCCTCATGGTTCAATCCAAGAAATCCCATGATGATTATAACCTCAAAGTTGAAATTTTTAATCATAGCCTTAAAGTTTTAGTAGTCCATGTCACTAACATTTTTAACTACTTGGTCAGCCATGGTTTTCCACTTTCTTGGTCCTCTCAAATCATCCATCCCATATACAAAATTGGAGACCATAATGACCCTAGTAACTATTGTACTATTATGGTTGGCTATACCTTCACTAATTTTTTTTCCACAACCTTAGACATTCACATCTCCATGTGGGTAGAGACAAAGAAGTTGAGGGCCAAAGTATAAGTAGGATTTAGGAAGAACATATTAAAAAACATGAGAGAAAATAAGTCAAATAAAAAGCATACATAAGTCCAATATTTACCCTCAAAACCATTTACTGAGAAAGCCAATGTATAAATATATCTTTATTCTCCTCGACTAACTTAGGATTTTTAAAATGGAGTATACCAAGCATTAAATATGATTCACCACATTAAATGCCATGGGCGAATACCATGGGCCCATGAACTACCTACGGTAAACCTATCACTGGCCAAATTAAAGTTACCTAGCCACTTTTGACCAAGTCAAGGTTAACCTAACATTCCCTCCTTTAAACTTAACTTGGGATAAAATTCTACCCCTTTAAATTTTTTTAATTGCGTATCTAGGATTACAAAATGCCTCCTCTATTATCACCTAAAAACTACTCACTTGTGATGTTTCCACAAATCTTGTTGAACTATACCATTATCAACATGTTTACACTCCATTTCACTTTATTTTCCACCTCCACTAGACCTTTGAAAGAAGTTGGGATGAATCTAGTTTTTGACCTAAAAGGGGTAGCACATATATTACCCTTAAGAGATATGCTATCAACATAGGGAGTACCCCCAAAACCTGCACAAAATTCACAATTTTGACTATTTCAGACCTAAATTTGCCAAAAAGAGAAAGTAGTTATAAGTGGACATTTCCAAACCCTAGTTGCTATTCTTAGCCTTGATTTGGTCATATTTAACCACTATTTTGAAGACGATGTCAAGGGGGTTTAACCACTATTTTCCCTATAAATAGTGGCTTGATTTTACTCCATCCATATTATAATTCATCCACAATAGGGACATACTACCAAAATCACATCAACAATCATGAGTATCCCTTCCTCTTGATAGTTCTTTCATATTCATGTACCTTTCTTAGTAAACCAAGGAGGGAATTACTCACACATCAATGAAGCCAATGACCCATCTTGAGGAGGGGATTCAAAGCCAATCAACTTCAACAAGCTCATTTACTAGGTGTATTCTTTGGCCTTCCCATTGGTAATGGATGATTATTTACATTCTTTCAAATTTCTTGTTCATGTTTAGTGTAATAGTTTCTTTGTTGTATTCTTTCTTACATGAATAAGTTAGGGTTTGAAGATTGTAAAGTAGAAATAGGGTTTGGTTTTCACACTCTAAACAAMATTTTGTGTAKGWTTAACATACAACCATCAAATTGATATTGTTTTCTCACCCTTGCTACAAATTATACCCAACATATTGGTGACTAAGCTCATTAACGATCCTATATGGCATGATGCCACTTGGACCACTATGCTAACTAATATACCATTGAATATCCCTAAATTTGAGGGTCGTGCTCGATGTGACCTTCCAATCACATAATGCCATTCCATCTTTGGTGCTCCTATAAAATAATCATGAAGGATTTGATTCAATTGAGTTTGTTTCAATGCACTCTCATGGGTGTGGGAACCAAATGGTATATTGATCAACCAATCCATTCTGATGACACCTTTGAGTCCATAACCAAGGTGTACTTAATCTTGTTTCAAATTTTAGTTCGTCACAATGTAGAAATCAATATTCTCACCAATTTTGATTAGACTACCACCACCCATWTCACAGATCATATCCATGAATGGCATAGATGATGTGGCTTGTGTAAAGATGGTATTAATGATAGGTTCCTTATGGACTAGTTTTTGAAGTCCTTACTTCCTCAAATTGCTAAGGATGTAGCCATGACCATGCCTAGGAATGAAGAGAAATCCATTCAAAAGGAGGAATGGTATGACCTTATCTATGACTAGTCATGGTATTTATATACTATTTTTCCTAATGCCCCTCGCTACTACTCAGGTGAATTGTCTGCATTGGGGGAATCCCATGCAATAATTGGTGTGATAGGACCTATTTCACATAATCATCCATATCTTAATCCCTTATACCTAATGGTTATGGTATCTCATGTGGTGGGATTAATACCTCTTACCCTCTAGCTCTTGTAGGGTGTACTTCGATGCCTTAAAATTATCCTAACACCCCATGGGATTCTTCTTGTCCCTCATCTCAAGTAGGCACTAACAACTCATATTTAGGCCCCCCTACACATCAACACATTCATGGTCACACCTGTACTAGTTCCTCTTGTGTTGGAGCAACCTTGAATCCATACTAACCTATTTATGTGAACGAGTCACCAAGTGGGATGAGAATGAGTCACCAAATGGCTAAAGCTAATTTTGAAGGTGACAAGTGTCTAGTTATGACCATGAAAATATATGGTCAACCCTTAGTGTTTTTTTTGGGGGAACTCATTCCTTTTTGGCCTTCATTCATTTTCTTCATCATTCAGACTATTTGAACTTTAGACGACCATTACCGTTTCTGCAAGAAAATCATGGAAAAAGGGGCTTTCTATATTGTAACTAGAGTATTTGTTGTTGAAGAGGCGGGTTGTCAGGACTGTGAGCATTCTCTCTAGGTGAGATATTTGTTGTCGAAGAGGCAGGTTGTTAGGCCTGTGAGAATTCTCTCCAGGAGAGAGATTTGTTGTCGAAGAAGTGGGTTTCTAGGTTAGTGTGCATTCTCTCCAGGTGAGAGATTTGTTGTCAAAGAGGTGGGTTTTCAGGCCCATGATAATTCTCTCCAGGTGAGATATTTGTTGTCTAAGAGGCGAGTTGTCAGGCCCGTGAGCATTCTCTCCAGGTGAGAGATTTGTTGTTGAAGAGGCGGGTTGTTAGGCCCATGGGAATTTTCTCGAGGTGAGAGATTTGTTGTCGAAGAGGTGGGTTGTCAGGCCCATGAACATTCTCTCCAGTAGAGATATTTGCTAGGAATTGTTCCCTGGTGCGCTAGGCATTATTTACACGGACATGAGACTTCCCTTCTAGCCTGTTGTTGAAGCCCTGGAAGGGAAGCGGGGAAGTCGAGGGAATGTTGAGCAGAAAAAGGGAATGAGAGACTGTAGGCTAGTTGCAATAATGGGCACCTTCCACTAAAAAATTCTATTGATTATCAGACCTTAGTCTACCATTAGAAATCCTTTTTACCTGGTGGAGTTTAAGCCCCAGCTTGAGGGTGACTTGTTGCTGAAAGTATATGAGCAACAAAGTCTATGGTTGGGAGGAACATCTTAGCTCTGCACGCAGTTGGTGAATTTTCATAAAAGATAAGTGTCCTTTATGTGCTTGTCTCATTTACTGTATGCTTAATTATCAATGATTAATATGGGTTTATTTCCTGTATGATGTTCCATAAGATCAATTGTCGTTATTCTGCATAATGTTGTCTGCACATGTAAAGCATGATGTTGTTATTCATTAATTATTGTCGCACATGAAAAGTGTGACAATTATTGAGTTTCCTGTTAGTTAACTTGTAACAATGGTCATGAGTTTCCATGGAAAGACTAGAATTGTTGAGCACACAGGGAAATAATCCATACGCGCATGAGGCTAGTATCATAGCACACACAAAAAAGTAGTCTGCGTGCACAAAGAGAACTGAATCTATGTGCGGCATCAGAGTGGTTGCGTGCAGAGTAGTAATCATGTGTTTAGAGTGGTTGCTGAGAAGTAATGTTGTGTGCTCAATATGCTTGTGCCTACAATTTTAATATATGTTAATTCCACCGTTATATCTAGTGCCTGAAGAAGAAAGTTTGTGTGGTGTGATCCAACATGGGATAGTGCGCGTTACCTCACATGTTTCTACGCAGATCAAAGTTATGTGTATAATCTTATCCCTAGATTTCTGGATTGACATTGCTCAGTGGAAAGCTGGGTAACATTGCATTTTGGTATCATAGTGTTGTACCCAGATAGGAGGTTGGGTATGTGACAGATTGGTATTAGAGAATTTGTTAGTGCTGGTACGATACAGTTTGGTATCAGAGCTCACGTTTCAAAACTAAGCTTGCATGGGCCAAGTATTTACTTAAGAAAAAATTCAGATCTAAGTGGTTGAATTTGGAATTACAACACAACCATGACACACATATAATAATAATGAAAAAGTGTGCGCACTAAATTTTGACATCGCAAGGTGCAGCGTTGGAAATGCGCAGAAAACAATGGTGCACAGGTGTGCGCACTACAAATTTGGAGTTGCATGGAGAAAAATTTGTGGTGCATGTGTAATATTGACACACGAAGTATATGTTGAATATGGACATTGCACATTGGTACATTGAATACTAGTGTGAGAATGGGCTTCAAAAGAAAGAAAGAAAGCGTAAAAGGGCATTTGGGTGAATTCCAAATGACCATAATTTACTGCAGAAGACTCAAAACTGTGCAAGGGAGCAATCGAGAGGAAAGTTTTGGGACAAAGGAGTCCAATTATTCACCCATTTTTTTTGGAAATTTGACATTAAAATCATCCAAGAAATCAGAAGAAAGAATTCTGACAAAATGGTGCATAGTTTTCATTAAGTTGTTGCATGAATTCGTTTAACAAATATTATTGCCTGCACATTTTGTAGAATTTACAATGATTAGATTAGGACATAATCAATGAAGAAAGTCAAAAGCATGAAATATGTGCAGATAAATTACAACCATGATGATGAATTCAAGGGTTTGTATATTGATATGGGTATTGATAGTACAAAATCCAATGAGCATAGGGAAGGCAAAGAGGAGAACATAAACTTGGTAGAAACCATAAAGGGTTTGCAAAAATATGTCCAAAGCTATAAATCTGATAATGAGAGGCTTGTGAAAGCCAAGGAGCAACAAGATGACTTCAATATCGAGTTGATGCAAAGTTTGGAAAAAATAGAAAATAAAATGGATAAGGAGACAGAGTAAAGCAAGTCAAGAAGTTGCAGGTTTCATGATGAGAGAAGAAAAATAAGAAGTTTTGATAGGGATCATCATCACTCACCAAAGCATTCATTTAGGAAAGAGTGCAGTAGATCAAGTCCATCTCTTGTTAGAAAGAATAAAAGAAGGATTGGGGTAGGTGAGCTATAGGGAGAAATGAATAAGATCAAGCCTCCTACCTTTGACGGTGAGCACAAGAAGGATGAATATGAAGAGACCTGGCTGCTGGGTATGAGGAAGTACTTCCAACTACATAATTATTTTTTGAAGCAAGAAGGGAGAATTTCCATCTATCAGCTAAAGGGAAAAGCATCAATGTGGTGGGACCAGTTCGTGCAAGTGCAATGCATTGATGAGAAGAAGGTTACTTGGAGGGAGTTTAAAATGAATTTTCAAAAGAAATGCTTAACCAAGCGATACTATGATAACAAAATGAAGGCGTTATTTGAATTCAATCTTGGGAGTATGACACTAGATGATTATGAAAAAGTATTCTTAGAACTCTTGAAATATGTTGCATTCATTAAGGATGAGCAAGTTAAAATTAAGAGGTACTTTAGTGGGATGCCATCTGTTATCACTCCGTAATTTCCCTTGGCAGCGGAAGGGAAACCACAGAGGTAACCACATACCACTTTAGGCTTGGAATATGGCCTTTCCAAATGAGAGAGGGCTCTCTCAATGTAAATTAGGCTCAGTGGATAGATCTGAAATAGAAATAAGGTTTTTAGATGTGGTGGCAGAGCAAAGAGATAAATCCATTGGGCATAGAGTCCAAATAATTGTAAATGATAAATAACAGTGACTGGTGATGAGTGTTCTAGGAAATAGAGGCAAGGTAGACAACGTTTCTTAGTGAATATATTAGTTATGAAATGGTAGCAGAAATGAGAAGATCAACAACCCATTACACCAAGCGCATCTATATTAGGATGATTTTTGATATAAATTTAGAAGAATAACCAAAAATGACAAATTTCCATGAACATAGCATCAAACTTAGGATGAATTATGAACATACAATTTTGCAAGATGAAAAAATGAAAGAGTATTTAATTGTATATGAAGTGGAGCATCTAACAAGGATGGGTTCCAAACATATTTCAGTTTAAATAATTGAAGACTAACAAAGAAATGATAAACAAAGAGAATATATCACATACACATAAGAAAAATAACATACTTCAAAACACCGTCATCAGGAATCTCTGCTGTGAAAGCACTCTGTACTTCTGCTCTGATATTTGTATTAAGCTTAGAGATCAAAATCCAATACAAAAGAGTCTCCTTCTCTCAAATCGAGCCCCCCTCTCTACTATCTCAAACTTTACAATATATAGAACAATACATCATTAACACCCTTTACAAAGTCCAAGGGATTTGATTTTCCCAAAATCACATGCATTAATCAAAGGATACGATAAATCAAGGCACATCCCTTAAATTTAGGGTTTAGTTATTTGACTTCCTATCTTTGTGCAATTTGAAAAATTCCTCCTTGATTTGATGGGTCTTCAATTGATCTTCATAATTTGCATGCCATGCTGACTCGTACACGCTGATCTAGAGGAATTCTAGGCACTCTGTCACAGTTGCGCAACATGCTCACTGCACAACAAAAACCTATAGGAAATTGCATAGTAAGGACTCTTTTAATTTTTCTTCAGTTGGGTGATTACTTCATGAAAAATCAAAACCATAGATGCTTTGAAGCTGCAAACTGAGGCTCAATTCATGTGCATAATTTTACATTTATCTCTGTCTTGATGAAACTCTTGAAGTGATTTCTCAATCTGCATGGGACATCCAATTTGAACTTTTTTTCTCAAAAGTGCCATTTGCTACAAATTATACCTTCACCAAATCCTACAACCTTAGCATGCTTGAAATCCTCAAATTCCTTTAAGTAGAATTTGTTTGAGCTTGCAAGGTCAGCACTCCCTTCAATCAGATCGAGTATGACTTTTACAATTCGGTTCAAGCACTTCTTGATTCATTATGAATATGTCCTTCCACCTAGGCTCGATTTTTTGACCGTCTTGTTCAACCTGCTTTTGGATATTGCACACATGATTTATTTCGTGCTTTGGAGGCTTTACAAACATTCCCAACAACACTTAAATTCATGACCATGATTAACTTGTCAAACATAACATCTACAACTGTAAAATTTGGGTTCTGGAAACACTGGAAAATATGGAGCTATCATTTTCCAAACAAAATTGTGGGTTTACCTCTTCCAAAATAGTTCCTTGGTCGAAAATGAGAACATGGTTGATATTGGAAATGGTACTAATATGATATGCTATTTTTATTACTGTTATGAACTTACATTATGTGGCCACTGTCTCCTTGAGTAATGATGTAGTTTGTTAGTCTACATTTGCAATGCATTCACCTAGATATAAAACCTTGGAAGACTTGAGAAGTGCATGTGCAATACATAGAAATTGACGATGTCTAGTGGAGAAAAAATTCCCTTCCTCTGTTACATGGGTATCAAGGCCACCAGTTTTTACCACTACCTCATTAATATGGCACTTTTGAAGGACCTCCAAAATAGATGAATAAACTGCATGAGATTGACCTCCATCGTGAGAAAACGAATGCATTGTCGTCCGCTCATCCATATTTTGAAACTTCTTTCCAAATTACTCTGAACTCGTCTTGCGTTTACATCTGAAACTATCATTAAGAACCTGAGAAACCCTTTGACAATTTATAAGAGGTTAACTTGTCAATTACCATGATATATGGATTCGTCTTGGCCACTTGCGAGCTCTTTCATCATTTGGAAAATCTATACCTGCAAATAAAACCCTTAACACCTGCAAAATTAGCGCTTGGTGTTTTATGCTTGGGGAATAATGCTACATTGGTGCGAAAAACTAGGTTGCAATGGTATATATGTGCCATTGCACACAAAATTGCTCGACACGTGGTGCATAGAATGGTGCCCCTTGTGGATTTTATCTCGGGTGTTGTCTTTAGTATTGAGTTGTGTATTATTGTTAGTTTCTTGCAACATTTTTTTTGGATGCTTGGTAACTGGAAGTTTCGAGATTGTGACTTTGGGTTCAATAATTTTATAAATCATAATTAATCTCTATGAAAGTCCTGAGAGCATAAACACTGGCTTCAAAATCCAATTTTTTATTTTTCAAACTTTGAAGACTTTGGCCCAACATTTCCAATTTGTTTTTAACAATGAGAAGATTTGCAATCTTGTTACAAATGATGACAAGGGGGCGAATCTGGAAATAAAATGGCAAGATATAACAAAGATTGTGCAAAATTGGAGAGGGATTCAAATTTGCATGTGAGAACATTGGCTCCTACTAGAGATGGCACCCTCCCTGCGAGGCGCAAAAGAACCCGTAGACTAGTGCCAAACCATTCGGCTGTTCCCAAACCACTTATGAAACCTGTTCAAACTGACTTTCTATGACATGCTCTTTCCCAAACCTTCAGTTGGAAATAAAATTTGTAAACCATAACTGTACACTGCTGAAAATCAAACTGAAATAAATTCTTTCCCAACAAGCTTATTTATCACACCATTTCCTACTCTAACCTTCTGAAAATAGCTACCAAAATCATGTGAAATGATCCTTCCAATGCAACCAATCAAGCCAATAATTACTTGATTGTTTTCTTCTTCCACTTTTTTCGAACATGGATAAAAATTTGAAAACTGGCAACTCAATATGAAATCTAAACCCACCTTCAAAGTTTATGAACTCTGCACAATTCACTTCCCCTAATGATTCCAACAAAACTGCAAAATAATCTTCAAAAGCATGATACACTACCCTATCTTGAAGATCAACAAAAAGAAAAGCATTCCCTTCATTTATAACTGCTAGTTATTCTATGTCATTCAACGCAAGATCCTTTTCAAAATGAAAGAAAACAATCTGTTCATCAAGCTTATTATTCACATCAGGGAAAATAATTGTGTGTTCTTGAAAATATTCAATCGAAGCAACCACATCATACAAAACATGAAATGACATAACTGATAGAGTTTGTGGCCTACTATCCTCATTACCCTCTCTTGTATCAGTTTGAAGGGTGTCATATACTGGCTTGTTTCTTTCTTGAAATTATATGTGATATGTTGTTTTGTTGCTTAAAATCCTAGTGCATGAAGCTTCAGAGATCTAACTTTGATAAAATCTTTCTTGAAACACAAATTCAAAAATTTGTTTTTCACATACTTGTTCTTGAAAAAAGGATTCACAAAATGAATGGTATGAAGAACAAACTGATTGACTATCTTTTGGCAGCCCAACAACCATCTCATGATTTCAGTATTTTTATGAATAACTTAATTTACAACATGATATTTTTAAATTCATTGTTTGGCATGTATATATGATTTTCTTTATTGTTATCATTTATAGATTGTTGTTTGTATGGTTTACATTCATTTTGAGAGTGGTCTTGATGTTGTATTCTTTCCTTTTGTCTAGTTTGAATTTCATGACTTCCAACATGAAATTCAAACACCATTTCATTTCGTTTTCTAAAGAGTTTAGATGCCAAGAAATGAACTTCATGATTTGGGAATTTGTCACTACCTCTTATTGAATTTGTCTGTTGTATATCATTGTTGCTTGTGAACTTTAAGAATGGCTTGGTTGGAAATCTGGAAAAGTAATAATGACCTTTCAGGTGTGAAGGCTTATTGCGACACATCTTTTTATATGACATTTGTTCACATTAGGTCAAATTTGAATATATGAGAGACAGAATCAGATATGTGGTAATACACAATACGATACACAAATGTCTTAAAAATTATGAGCTCTGGCCTGAAAGTCTATGGTTTCATAATTTTGTTTTGAATCTTGACAATTACAATGAGTTACATAATCGATTTTCATTTAATTCTGGCTAGTAATGACTATCGTGTTGACTGAAGGATCTTATGGCTTGGATGAGTTGTGTTTCCATAATTGTCTATGGCTCATGTCTTGTGTTTCTAGAAGGTTGCATGATTGATTGAAAGCAAGCTACATAATTTGGCTATTTGAAACTCTTTTTGTTCCAAGACTGGTTTGAAATGATTTACATGACCTTTTATCACAAGCTTTGAATGATATCGAAATGATCTAGTTATTGTAACACAAAATGTTTGAAATTTTATTATTGATGACATCCTACATAACCCCTTTTGTATAACAAATTTGGGTCATGAATAATTATCAAACGACACGAGGGTTGGATGATGCTAACGCCTCCATAAGGTTGTAATGATCTCACTTAATATTGTAAGACCAAGTATAGAAGCACCTTATCTCAACCTTTATTCCAATACTTGAATTACCATATGTTCGAATTGGTATGGAACTCAACTTAGTATTCTTATGGAAAAAACACATGTTATATATGTGGTCAAAACTTTCAAACTTTGAACAGTGCATTTTGAGCCAACACACCATAAACATGGTGCAACATCATCGACACTTTGGTGGTATGGTTACTATTGCACATGTCACTCTCATTAAAGATTGGGATCATATTGAAACATGCATGCTTTAGACACCAATAACACTCACAACCATTCTTAAAATAGTTAAATGATTGATGCGTTGGGCTTTGTGATCAACAGATATCTGAATGGTGATGCAAATATTGACTACGATTCTATGGCTATCCTCTTAATAGTTAGTGGTTAATTAATTATGTTTTCATTGATTATTTTTCAAGAGTAATTTGTCTTCGTTTGACCCGGTGATAAGCTTGAGGATATACATGTGCCCTACGAAATCAAGGGTTGAAGCATGTGGTCTTTTTACATGACGCCAAATTGGAGATGCAACTAGATCATGAATTGTTTGGCTATTCTCACATCAAAGAAAAGAACAAAAAAATAACAGGTTTGGGGATTCCCGTCATTCCACAGGGAGTGGTTTTTGAATGCAATTTACAAACAAACGAAGAGGAATTTTGGGAAACCGTCGAAAAACCATCTGGAAAAAAGGTCTATTTACCTAAACCTAGAAGGGTTTCTCCAGAAACGACATATTCTAGGATATGCAAGTGAATCTTCGAGGCTGATTTTCAAGATTTTGTTCGCAACAGAATGGAGAGGTAATTTTGTGGGGCACATTATGGGAAAACGATGAAGAGTTTTGAGAAACCGCTGAAAACCCACTTGCAGAATGGGTTTCTTTAGTTTACTCGTGAGAAGATTCTAGAAATGGTGAACAGTTTAGTAGGTACGGGTTTTTCTTTGAAGTGCAATTTTCAGATTTCGCCTAAATTCGTCAAAGGAGTTTCCAACTCATAAACCAAGGATTAATATGGAGGAAGCAGATGCTAATCTACTTCAGTTATGTGTCATGGAGCCAGTTTTGAACAGAATTTGTTTTACATCTGTTAAATAGTATTAGGACAGGATCATTACAAACAAACTTGTGTTATTTTATGATGAATTGTCCTGTTATCAAACAAACTCGAATTTGCTGTTAAAACCGATATTATTTTGTGAGATTTGACCCTATCTTAAGATATGGGATCGATACTCTTTGTTGGGATTTAAAAGGGATGGTTGGAACTGTAAGGGGACAACTTTTCTGGATTATAGAATGGACATATGATTGTGGAAGTGATATGGGAAAACAATTTGTTGTTGGCTTTAGACTTGTGTGAACTGTGCAATGATTGTTTCATTGTATTCTCCTATTATTTCTACGTTATGAGATGTTATTAGTGTTGATTTAGCTTTAGTCTTGTCTTCACATGATATTTCATATCACTGATTATTTAAATGTTGTCCATGATCTGTTGGTCTAGTTTGTACCTGTGATCGATCAATTATTTAGTTATTTTTGAGTTCACTTCTGATATTAAATGATTGATAACATCAATGCTCAGGATTGAGATTTCTTTCTTCCTCAGTTTTTGGTTATCGTGAGGTCACAGGATATTTAATTAGTTATTTTTCTGTTGTTATAAATTCACTCCAAAGCATGAAATACTTCCTTGAATTTATTCAGGAAGTTTTATGATTGTCCCTGTCATAGGTTTCCTCTTAATATAGGACAAACATGAGCTCATACAATGCAGGAAAATGAACTTAGTTTATTATGGCCGATCAGTTAGAGGTTAGTAGATGCATCACTTTCTTTTATTCAGAGTTGTTTATGAATGAAACAATGATTGCATTAATTACCTTTGACTGTTTTTGTGTCATTGTTTCAATCGTATTGGCTTAGTATTTATTTGTTTAATATCTTTAAACACCAAAAAGAGTATCGTTCATATTTGACCCTGTTCAGAAGCTTTATCAAACAAACTATTTTTGCAAGGTTTTATTCAAACCTCGCAAATTGTATATAATCATTGTATAGTAACACTATTAGCTTAACATTTTGTAATTAGTATATCAATTGTTAGAATCATGGCTTTAGATTAGTTTATTTCTTTTTATTGTTTTTAGGACCCTAGTTGGCTAACAGATCCATTAAACCTGTCGGGTTAGATCATACCAAACGAATTGGGTTACTTAGACAACCCCAGTCTAGATCTAACCTTCCAGTTGACGGTGTGTCATAAATGCTAGTCAACACTATCCTCATCCCTTTCTAAGTCACTTAAAATTTGAATAGTCACATCATTCTCAGAGGATGAAAGATAAATTTGAAGCACTTTGTCCTACTAGAAATCTTGCTGAATATCTTCATAGCACTCAAGAGAAGGAAAACGACTTTCAGCGACAATCTCTTGATCAGTTCCATCTTTGGCTAAGGGAGGAGCTACTATTTGCTGGGATTTTTCTTGAATATGACAACTAGCTTCTAATTTCTGTTCATGATGCTGAAAAGGGTTTTTATATAAGGCCTCTAAAATTTCCTCATCCATGAACTCATCATCTTCATAAGCATTTTCCAGATGTTCAATGAAGTTTTCAAAATTCTCACAACAATATTTTACTAGTAACAAAGATGAATAAGATTATTTATATTTCTCAAAAATTGTTGTATGAAAACATTTTAATGAATAAAGACTTGCAGACGAAAATTTTCATTCCATTGTTTTGTCTTTCCCTCCAAGGTGGCCATGAACATGTTGGATTACTAAGAGGGGGGCTGAATCAGTGATAGATCAATCTAATCCTTTTTAACCATATAATGCAAGTGTTATATCAATGAAGCATTATCATCCAATATTTTCAAAATGAACAAATGAAAAATCATTCACATACACAGTACAACAATGTTTTTACATGGAAACCCAAAGCGGGAGAAAACTACATAATGCTTTTTCTTATATGTCTTGAAGAATTACATTCATTGGAAGCACCAACTTCCTTTGTTTTCCAGCTGTACCTGGAAGGAGGCTCCAACCCCCTAGTTTCTCAGGCTACAACCTGAGGGAAGCTCCAACTGCCCAATTCTTTGGCTACAATGAGAAGGAGGATACAACCCCCTATGTTCTTCAACTACAACTATAAGGTGGATACAACCACCTGTCCTTTCCCCGTCCAAATGCCCTGACGTATAAACAGAATGATGGAACCACTGTCACACTATCATTGTGAGATATAATGTTGTAAACCTGTACCAATCAACCTACACCAAACAAACTATACCAATAACCTAAACCATGCATCAACCATGCATCAACCTGTACCTTAACCTATACCATAAACTATTAAGGTCCTAACCCGCACATAGGTAGATCAATGTATTCGGATGTAATAAAGGAGCACTAAAACAAACTATATCAATAACTGAATCCACATGCATCAACTGTACTCCACTGCATTCACATAAACAAGTGCATCAACCATGCACCAACCTCGTAATTCAACCTCAACCAAAATCCCCATCAATTTCTATCATCCAAATCTTATTTGTAACCTTTGTGGCTAGACCTAGTGTATATCATCACATACTTGCAAACCTTCCTAATTTTTAACAACAAGAGACTAGCATTTTCATTAAACTTACTTTAGTCTCACATGACTAGTTTCTTCGATTAGTCAACAACCCTAACTTGAAATAATCATAAGCGTAACTCAGAATCAATAAAGATTCGAAAATAATACACAATGTTCTTTTCTGTAAGTTTTATGCAATTCCTCCGTATCACTAATTGGAACCTCTCGTAAAGGATTTATAGCAAAAATGAAATACCTTTTTGAATTCCTGCCATTCTAGAGAGAGAGAACTTGTAGGAGCGTACCCCACACAAAAATATTTGTTGTATGGATTCGAAAATTGCACAAAGAATACTATAGACTCCAGACTCTAACCAACACATTTTATTCTACTCAATTTGGATCTATCATGAATAAGTTATAACATTTTTACCCCGAAATTGCTTTTAGAATAGTTTCAAGACTACTACAACCTATTTTCCACAGAGTGTAAATTCAAAAAATACAACGACCCACAAGACAAAATTCGTACCACAACTACTTGAATATGTTTTCTCATTTTCCTCCCAATTTTATGGTCTGACTTAGAAAACAATTTATTATGAAATGGTGAGATGACCCCAGAATAACATACCTTAGAAAACATCATCAAAATAATTGATCCTCCCTTGAATTTCAGCCTCTTTACTTCACCTTCCTCCTGGAATTTGGATTAGATATCCTTGTTCACCTCTATTCACCAGATATTCAATATGATCAAGTGGTGAGATGAAATGAGAGAGCCTTTCTCCTTATTTATACTTTCATGTAGCTCTTTAGAAGCATCTTCTAGACCACTTTGTCATCTTCTTAGCTTCCTCTTAGCTTCCTTAGAAGATATTCCCATTTATGCCTATCTCAAAAGCATTCATTTTGGAGTAGAAATAACTGAAGCCCATGGCTTAAGATACTCAAAGGATTCTCCTGGAAGCGGTTTTGTAAAGATGTTCCACTTGTTCTTTGTGCCCACATATTCAACTCCCATGTTCTTTTCACTATCTGCTCCCATAGAAAGTGATACTTCTGATTGGAATGTTATTCATCTTGAAGTGCATCACCAAGTTCTTTGAGATATTGATGGCTTTTGTATTATCACAATAGATTTACTGTTGCATTCATCATACTCAACCTGTATATCTGCATGAGTTTGTTTCATCCATAGAACTTGTGTACAACATGTTGCTGCAATGTACTTTGCCTCGGCTGTAGATACAGATAGTGATGATTGTTTTCGTTTAGCCATGATACTAAACACTCACCTAAGTAGAATGATGTTGCACTGTCCTTCGTCGGTCATCAATGCAACCTACCCAGCCTACATCTATGTAGGGCAATAAGTGATAGATCATTTCCTTTTGGATACCTTAATCCAAACTCTTCTGCTCCTTGAGATATCCTCAAAACCTCAACGCCACATGTGGACTTTGGTGTCAAGCTTGAAATCATGCCACTCTTCCAACTACCTGCATTACATCCTGTCTTTGATGTCGAGCCACATATAGTAGGCTACCAACTATTGATTTGTATTGCCTCCGATATGTGACTTTGAATCATCATCATCTTTACTCTCGACTTCTTACACCTGGTTTGTATGGGAGTGATAATTGGTTTGAAATCTTCCATTCAACCCTTTAACATTTCTCTAATATACTTGGTTTGAGAAATAAAAATTCCTTGTTGCTTTGAGGTATTTGAAGACCCGTAAAGAAGGATAGTTCTTCAAGTAATGATATTTCAAATTCATTCTCAGATGTCCTTTGTACCTTACTTAACCTGTTATCATTTCTTCCAAAAATAATAATATCATCAATATAAACTCAATTAATAAAATACTATCTTGAGTTACCTTGATGTAGAGGTTGTTGTCTACACTTCCTTTTTGAACTCCTACCAGAGATATTTATCCAACTGGAGTACCATGCTCTAGGATCCCTTGCTTTTAAACCACATACAAGGTCTTCTTTAATTTTCAAACATAATCAGGTTCTCCTGACAACTGAAATCCTTCGGGTTTTTCAATGTAGACTTCTTCTCAATTTCCCCATTCAAAAGTCATTTTAGTCCATCCGGATATTTTAATATTTTGGAGCATGCATAAGCTAAAATCAATTAGATTGCTTCCATTCTGAAAACTCAAGTAAATGTATTATCTTCAAACTGCTCTATTCCTCTCAACCCTGCGGTATCCCTTTACATACCAATCTAGCTTTGTTCCTTGTAACCCATCCATCTTCATTCAATTTATTCCCAGAAACCCAGCTTAGGCCTATCACATTCCTTATCCTTTGGTCTTGGAACCACCCCAAGTGTCATTTTTCTATTTGATCCACTATTCATCCATGGTCTTATTCCAAAATTCATCCTGTTGGTCTCTTCAAAAATGTTGGTTCAATCAGATGAGAGTTCTAGGTTGTTCCTGCGAATGCATTCTTCTTCTCTACTCAACTAATGATCTTTGTTTCAATAACTGACCAATGATGATTCTTCAGACTTGTTCCGATATATGTCTCTTGAACTCATGAAATTCTCTCTACTTCTGTCTGGTCCTCTTAATCTTCCCCTTCTAATTTTTCATCTTCTACCTCTTCTTCAGAATCTATTTTATTGATTCATTTTCTTCCTAATTTTGTTCACCACAGCCATCAATTGTTACGCTGATGCTTTCCATAACTTTTTTCTCAATCTTAGGTTGTAACACTTGTATTATTTTTCTTTGTACCTCTGAGTAACCAACAGGTACTCCATTGTACTCACACGAGAGTCAACGGATGGATGAATGGAGGAAGGATGGATGGATGAAGGAAGGAAGGATGAAAGGAGGAATGGATGGAATGGACGGAGCCGGATGGATGGTCTATGGATGATGGATGGATGGAATGGATGGATGGATGGACTGATCGGATGGACGAGGATGGATGGACGAGGGATGGACGATGGATGGATGAACGATGGATGGACAAAGATGGAAGGAATGGACGGAGGAATGGATGGACAAAAGGATGGAGGAATGGAATGGATGGAATGGTAGAAGGATGGATGGACGGAATGGATGGACGGACGGATGGAAGGATGGACAGGAATGGATGGAAATGGAATGGAAGGACAGATGGAGGAATGGATGGATGGAATGGATGAATGGATGGAATGGACGGATGGAATGGATGGATGGACGGAATGGACTGGAAGCGGAAACGGGTGAATACCACCTTCCAAGACCATTCAAAAGTGCATTTTGTGGCTTTGGAATTATTCCAACCGAATTTCATTGCTTTATTGCCTGGAATCAAGGGTTTTGTATTCATCTACAATTGATTGCAAAATTTCAAATCCATGTGCCTATATATATGTTCTCATCCTTATGCTCCAAAATGGAAGGTACTTCTGGCATCAACCGTGGTATTCCATTTTTATACATGTTGTTGTTTCATGATCTACCTTGGTTAAACTCTGATTTCAAGGAACCTCGCCTGATACCAATTGTTGATTACCGAGAGGGGGGCAACTTCCATGAAGGAAAAATCTTAATCCCTTTTAACCATATAATGCAAGTGTTATATCATCGAAGTATTATTATCCAATATTTTCAAATGAACAAATGAAAAATCATACATACACAAGACACCAATGTTTCTTTTATGTGGAAACCCAAAGGTGAGAAACCAAAAAATATTTTTCTTATATGTCTTGAAGAATTACATTCATTGGAAGTAACAACTTCCTTTACTGAAGCAACCGAAGGGAGGCTCTAACTCACTAGTTTCTCAGGATACAAACCCGAGGGAAGCTCCAAATCCCCACCCTCTAGCTACAACTAGAAGGAGGATACAACCCCCATGTTCTCCTCCTGACTACAACTGGAAGGGTGGCTACAACCACTTGTCCCAAGGCTCCCCATCCAACTACCCCCACGATAAGTAGAATGATGGAACCACCGGCCACACTATCACTATGAGATATAACACTGTAAACATTTACAACCTGTAACCAACCTGTAAAAATAACCTGTAAACAACATGTACCAATAATCTGAACCATGCTTCGAATTGTACCTCAACCTGTAATCAATTTGTCTCATAAACAAGTGCATCAACTATGCACCAACCCTGTGACTCTCAACTCTCAACCTCAACTCCTTAACCAAATACCCTCATCAATTTCTTCATCCAAATTGATTTGAATCTCCTGTAATAGACCTCGTGTATATCATCACACACATACCCGCAAAACATTCCTTAACTTCAACAACATGAGAATAACATTTTCATCAAACTTTACTTTAGTCTCACATGACTAGTTTTGGATTAGTCAACAACCCTAACTTGAAATAATCATAACTATGTACCTGTAATGAATAAAGATAAGAAAATAGTACACAATGTTCTTCAGTGTGTTTTATGTAATTCCTTTAGGTATCACTACTTGTAACCTCTCAGAAAAGGAGTTATAGAAGAAATGGCATACCTTGTTGAATTCTGGCTTATTCTCGAGAGAGAACTTGTAGAGCGTGCCCCGCATAGAATATTTGTTGCATGGATCTGAAAATTCTATACAGAATACTACAAACTGTAATCTAACCAACACATTTGGTCTTACTGAATTTGGATATGTTATGAATAATTTATGACGTTTGTACCCAAAACACCTGTTAGACTAGTTTTAGGACTAGCCGCAAACCCTATTTTCCACGGAGTGTAACTCCAAAAATACAAACACCCACAAGATGAAATTCGTACCACATATACTTGGATATGTTTCCTCAATGGCCTCCCAATTTCACATACTTAATCATTCTATAAATAATGTTATTGAGAGAATGGTGTGATGACCCGTAAATAACATACCATAGAAAGCATCATCAAAAGAATTTATCCTCCCTTGAATTTCGACCTTCTTTACTTCACCTTCCCTCTGAAATTCGACTTAGATATCCTTTGGTTACCTCAATCACTTGTAGATATTCAATAAGCTCAAGCGTGATTGAAATGAGAGAGCCTTGCCTCTTATTTATACTTTCATNAACCTTCTTATAACCACTTTCCATAATTACAAAGTTCTCCATTTACTTTATTATTTAAATAATCTTCCTTGACTTTGTCACTTCACTTTATTATTTAAATAATCCTCTTTGACTTTGTTACTTCAATTTATTATTTAAATAGTCCTCTTTGACTTTGTCACTTCACTTCATTATTTAAATAATTTCTTCTTTGCAAGCACTTTGACTTCTTTGACCTTTTGGGACTTCAAGCCAACAAATGAGGGTCCTTCAACTTCGTAAGGCCATAACTCTCAAACTGTGAGGAGTTATGTGATGTTCCACACACCACCAGAAATGTAATGACATGTACTATCCATATAGAATAGTCATACCTGGAAATAGATCAAAACTAATACAATTATATCTCAAACAAACTTGGGTCCATTACGCAAACCTTTGTGCTACCAGAATTCTTTACTGGACTTTCTTCAAGGGTTGACATCAATGACAACCAACCCAATTAATCAACAAAACATCTTCATCAAATAGTCTTCATGAAATTGAACCCTTAAATTACACACATGCATGTGAAAATTTATCAAATGTAGAGCATCATCGTCTCCTTTTCCATCTTTGAATCTAGGCAGATAAGTTTGCCAATATATGCAAGGCATCCAATTTGGAAAATTGGGAATGTGAGAGTGATTCATTAGAGCATACCTTGGAGATATGCGATCCATGTTTTTTTTATTTGTTTGTTAGTTTTTCTGTGACATGTGGGACTAACCTGTGGCTAGGAAACCATGACTCAGGGGCATCTAAGCTGTCAAAATCACCCGGGGATTGCACTCGGCCTGAGCCACACCAACCCTTAACATGGCTGGATTTTTTTTCCCCGCAGGTTTCAAACCAGTGACTTTAACATCACGGAGTGCCTTAACAGCACATTCTGTCACTGACTATCCTACACCTCGGGGATGATATGTGATCCATGTTGAAGTAGTGCAGTTGCCTAGAAAGTATTTAGGCTACTGAGTCTTTGGACAATTGAGTCACCATGAAAAGTTTGAGCTTTGGATTCATCTAAAACTGGAGTGTCTAGGTGAATAGTACAACCTTCATTTGTTTGGCTTCTGTTCACCATCAAAAGTCAAATATGAACTTTGTCATTTATCCGAGGGAATATTTCACCTTTTCTCCCTCAAAATGACGCAAAAATATTATCACTCCATAATTTCCCTTGGCTGCGGGAGGGAAACCATAGAGGTAACCACAAACCACTTTGGGCTTGGAATCTGGCCTTTCCAAACCAGAGAGGGATCTCTCAATGTAAATTAGTGTCAGAGGCCATATTTGAAATATAAATAATGTTTTAATATGTGGTGGCAGAGAAGAGAGAGATATCCATTGGGCATGGAGTCCAAATAATTGTAAATGATAAATATCAGTGAATGGCGATGAGTGTTCCAGGAAACAGAGGCAAGGTAGACAATGTTTCTTAGTGAATATATCAGTGATGAAATGGTAGTAGAAATGAGAATATCAACAACCCATTACACCAAGAGCATCTAGCTTAGGATGAATTCTTGATATAACTTTAGAAGAATAACTGAAAATGACAAATTTCCATGAACAAAGCATCAAACTCAGGATGAATTCTGAACATACAATTTTGCAAGATGAAAAGATGAAAGAGTATTTAACTGTATATGAAGTGGACCATCTAACAAGGATGAGTTCCAAACATATTTAAGTTTAAATACTTGAAGACTAACACAAAAATGATAAACATAGATAAGATATCACATACACATAAGAAAATGAACATACTTCAAAACACTGTCATCAAGAATCTTTGTTGTGAAAGCACTCTGTACTTCTGCACTGATATTTGTGTTAAGCTCAGAGATCAAAATCCAATACAAAAGAGTCTCCTTCTCTCCAATTGATCCCCCCTCTCTACTATCTCAGACTTTTCAATATATAGAACAATACATCATTAACACCCTTTACAAAGTCCAAGGGATTCAATTTTCCCAAAATCACATGCATTAATCAAAGGATAAGCTAAATCAAGGCACATCCCTGAAATTTAGGGTTTAGTTGTTTGAATTCCTATCTTTATGCAATTTGAAAAATTCCTCCTTGATTCGATGGGTCTTCAACTGATATTCATAATTTGCATGCCATGTTGACTCGTACAAGCTGATCTGGAGGCATTCTAGGTACTCTGTCATAGTTGCGCAGTGTGCTCGCTGTGCAACAAAAACCTATAGGAAATTGCACAGTGAGGGCTCTTTACATTTTCTTCAGTTGGGTAATTACTTCATGAAAACTCATAACCATAGATTCTTTGAAGCTACAATATGAGACTCAATTTATGTTCATAATTTTACATTAATCCCTATTTTGATGAAACTCTTGAAGTGCTTTCTCAATCTGCACGGGACACCCAATTTGAACTTGTTTTTTCAAAAGTGCCATTTGCTGCACATTATACCTTCACCAAAGTCTGTAACCTTATCATGCTTGAAATTCTCAAATTCCTTTAAGTAGACTTTGTTTGAGCTTGCAAGGTCAACACTCCCTTCAATCAGACCAGGTATGACTTTTACAATTTTGTTCAAGCACTTCTTGATTCATTCTGAATATGTCCTTCCACCTAGGCTTGAATTTTTGACTGTCTTGTTCAACCTGCTTTTGGATATCACACACACCATTTATTTCATGCTTTAGAGGATTTCCAAACATTCCCATAAACACTTAAAATCATGACCATGACTAACTTGTCAAACATAACATCTACAACTGTAAATTTTGGGTTCTGGAAAAACCGGAAAATATGGAGCTACCATTTTCCAAAATAATTTGTGGGTTTCCCTTTTCCATAATAGTCCCTTGGTCGAAAATGAGAAAATGGTTCATATTGGAAATGGTACTAATACGGTGTGCTATTGTTATTACTATTATTCCCTTACATTTTGTGGCCATAGTCTCCTTGAGTAATGTTGTATTTTGTTAGTATACATTTGCAATGCATTCACCTAGATATAAAACCTTGGAATACTTGATAAGTGCATGTGCAATATATATAAATTGACGTTGTCCAGTGGAGAAAAATTTCCCTTCCTTTGTTACATGGGTATCAAGGCCACCATTTTTTACCACTACTTCATTAATATGTCATTTTTGAAGGACCTCCCAAATAGATGAATCGACTACATGAGATTGACCTCCATCATGAGAAAAAGAATGCATTGACGTCCTCTCATCCATATTTTGAAACTTCTTTCCTAATTACTATGAACTCATCTTGTGTTTACAGCTGAAACTGGTGTTGAGAACCTGAGAAACTCGTTGATAATTTATAAGAGTTTAACCTATCAATTCCGATGACATTTGGATTCAGCCTGGACACTTGCGAGCTCTTTCATCATTTGGAAACTCTACACCTACAAATAAAACCCTAAACACTTATAAAATTAGTGCTTGGCATTTTATGCTTGGGTATAATCCCACATTGGTGCGAAAAACCAGGTTGCAATGGTATATATGTGCCATTTCACACAAAATTGCTCGATGCATGCTGCATAGAATGTTGCCCCTTGTGGATTTGATCTTGGGAGCTATCTTTATTATTGAGTTGTGTATTGTTGTTAGGTGCTTGCGACATTTGGTTTGGATGCTTGATAACTGGAGGTTTCAAGATTGTGCCTTTGGGTTCAATAATTTTATAAATCATAATTAATCTCTATGAAAGGCTCGAGAGCATAAACATTGGCTTTAAAAGCCAAATTTTATTTGTCAGACTTTGAAGAGTTTGGCCCAACATTTCCAATTTTTTTTTTAACAATGAGAAGAATGAAAATCTTGATACAAACGATGACAAGGGGGCAAATCTGTTAATAAAATGGAAAGATCTAACGAAGATTGTGGAAATTGTTGAGGGAGTCAAATTTTCATGTGATAACACCATCATTTATTAGTGACAAGGTGCAATATGATGACCCCAAGATGCTAGAGGAAACCATAAGGCATGCTAAATGTCTTAATGATCAACAAAGGGGGAGATCGACTTTTGAAAAGGCTTGGGAGGACAAGATGAAAAGCAAGGTAGAATAGAGGAAGAAAGTGACTAAGCCACCATCTTTTAGAAATACTGCACAAGGATAGAAAACTCCCAAGGAGCCTAGAATGACAGAGACAGTGGGAAAAAAATGAAGGAAACAGCCTATTCAATGTTGGGGTTGTGGGGGAGACCACATGTACAAGTATTTCCCTCAAAGAGGTGAAAAAACAAGGAATGTGCATAGTGTACAACAAGCTACGACTATTGAAGACATGGGCATAAATATACCTAGGATTTACCCAACCTTGGATAACAAGCAATATAAGTTTCAGTCACAGATTATTGAAGTGGAAGGTTAGATTAATGACCAACCCATTGATATTTTAATTGATTCAAGAGCTAGTCATAGTTATCTAGATCCTAAGATGGTGGAAAGATTCCAATTTCTAAGAAGCAAGATTTCAATTTCCAAGATTCCAATGTATTTAAAGATATGCCAAGGTTGCCACCAAAAAGAGATATTGATTTCTCTATAAATATGATTCCTGGGGCAGCTCCTGTATCCAAGAATCCTTGTAGGATGAGTACACCAGAGATGAAGGAATTGCAAATGTAACCTGAAGAGTTTCTGGAGAAGGGGTATATACACCCAAGTGTATCACCTTGGGGTGCCCTAGTATTGTTTGTGAAGAAGAAGGATGTTATGTTGAGACTTTACATTGACTTCAGGAAATTGAACAAAGTAACAATAAAGAGAACGTATCCTTTTCCAAGGATAGATGACCTGTTTGACCAGCTGAGGGGCACGCAGATATTTTCAAAGATTGATCTCAGATATGGATATGACCAAGTGATAATTAAAGAAGAAGACATTAGAAAGACTTCCTTCAGAACGAGTTATGGCCATTATGAGTTTACAATAGTTCCATTTGGGTTGTCAAATGAACCGACTATCTTCATGTGTTTAATGAATGGTATTTTCAGAGAATACTTAGAAAAGTTTGTCATTGTATTTTTGGATGACATACTTATTTATTCAAACTTTGAAGAAGAACATGAGCAACACTTGAGGATGGTGCTACAAGTATTGAGAGAGAATCAACTGTATGCAAAGTTGAGCAAGTTCTCATTCTACTAGAGGAAGGTTCATTATTTGGGTCATATCATTTAAGAGGAAGGGATAGTTGTGGAGCCGAAGAAGATAAAATCCATTGAAGGATGACCAACACCTAGAAATTTCGTAGAGGTGAGGTCCTTCATGGGACTTGTAGGTTACTACAGAAGGCTTATTGAAGGCTTCTCAAATATTTCACACCCAATCAAATCCTTGCAAAATAAAGCTATGCGATTTTAATGGACTCTGGATTGTGTAAGGATTTTTCAATACTTGAAGAGTTTGTTGACAAGTGCGCCAATTTTGAGAATTGTTGATCCTAATGAAGACTTGGTTGTGTGCAAAGATGCATGCAAGGGAGGGATCGGTGGAGTCCCTAGTCAGAATGGGATAAGAATCAAGAAAATTAAAATAGCATGAAAGGCTATATGCTACTCATGACTTAGAATTGGAAGCCATAGTGCATGCCTTGAAGATTTGGCAACACTATCTCATGGGTAAAATATTTGAGCTTAGAATAGAACATAGTGTTTTAAATTATCTATTTGGACAACCACGTTTAAATTCCATACAAATAAGGTGGTTATAATTCCTTAATGAGTATGAATTTGACATAAATCATATCAGAGAAAAAGAGAACAAGGTGGTTGACACACTCAATCAAAGGGTGCACATAATGCATCCTACAACCATTAGCATGTACAAATTAGATTCGAGTGACAAAATTTTAGAGGTTTCCAAATTAGATCAACGCTATGAGGACATAAAGGCAAATTTATAGCAAGGTATGTAGCAACAAAAATTCAAAGGTTATGAGCTAAAAGAGTGATCCAGGAGGCTCAGGATACGACCCAGAAAACTGAGAAATGTTTCGAGCAACTTAGAATGGTCCAAGAAGCCATAAGAGGGTAAAGAATGAAATTTCTCGGAATATCGTCAAACTAGTGCCAAGTTGAAGAGCTCGTCACAATATTTCTAAAGGTGCAAGCGACTCATCAAATGAAGCTAGAATGAAGGGGATATAGACGATCAAAGTTTAGGGTTGACCAGTGGAAAGTCAAAGGTTGACTCATGATTTGTACTGCTGACGTCAACAGATGATTGTGCAGGATGATGTCAGCATGACATCCTATTGATGTTAGCATGTTGACGTGGCTTAATGACAACATGACATATGTCATGCATATTTGGCAGTTTTGGTAGCCACATGGACCAATTAGAAAGTGCCATGTGGCACCCCCAGGCGACGTCATGTGGCACCACCCAAGAGCCTCCATGTGGTAGTACAATAGGAGGACACACGAGTCAACAACAGGATGACATGTGGCATCCCAATAGCATGACAGGTGGCATCTACTTTAGCGCTGAGTCAACCACTGATTGTACCAAGATTGCAAAATAGATGGGTGCCATGTGGCCCAATCAGAGGGTACCACATGGCACCATGAAAATTCCCAAGGCGGGTTGGGGAGAAACAAATTAAAAAAACTCAAATGGGGGGATGACTAGAAGCCAACCCCTGATCCCCCCAAACTTGGGCCAATCCCACCAAATCTGGTGGCAAACTCCACACTTAGCGGTAGACTACAAATACAATAATACACCAACGTATTCTGACACCCATATCCGGAAAGGGGCTCCACAAATCCGGTGAATAGTGCCATGAATATCGACGATCGTATCGAGGAAGGTACCACAAAATCTAGTAAGGATTCCAGGTAGCGTACCACGTAAAATATGTGCACACGTCATATCAGACTTGGTGGGGGTACTAAAATTGTCGATGGGAATGCCAAATTTGGCAGAGGTTGAATGTAAATTGGCGGAGGTTTGGCGGTAGTTAAAAAACCATATTGTAATCATTGTAACTTAAGCCAAAATGGGTGAGGCCTACAGGCTTGACCCTTGGACCTCCACAACAAATTTTTTTATTTAGCCATCTACTAACCGTTGGGCCAACAACCCACATTGAATTATCCGTCCACAAAAATTGATATAAACATAGTCTGTTCCAATGCTCGAGAGGAGGAGGCACGCACCCAAAAATCCGT
Organism: Picea sitchensis; assembly: GCA_010110895.2. NCBI lineage: Eukaryota > Viridiplantae > Streptophyta > Pinopsida > Pinales > Pinaceae > Picea > Picea sitchensis. Next base: position 74,997 of record SNQJ01S0028946.1, read on the forward strand.
ATGGGTGCATAAACCGAGGCATAGTACCATGTAATAATTGCAGGCCCAGGCATGCAGAATGAGCTAGAAGCCCGACAAGATTCTGGAGATGAAGTTGTTTGTTTGAGGAAAAATTATAGTCATTTTTGCACTACTTGACACCACAAATCTGCTAGTGAGATATGTTTTGGCATCAGAGCTTCCGATTAGTAGACTCATTTTAGAAGAGCCCAATGTAAGCTTTTATTTTATGATGTCATTTTTATTATGAGATGCTGTAGAATGCATATGTTTTGCTACAGGTCTGCGACAACACGGGGGGATGCAAAATGGCAACAAACCCCTTATTAATGTAGTAAAACTATTCTATTCATCCTTGCACGTAAACTGAAGCAGTCCAGTGCAGGAGAGACATTTTGGCCCTGATATGGAAAGTGGCCAATATTGCAATCAAAAGTTTCATAATTTCGAGATTGACAACATGGATACATTTGTTCTTGGATCTGAGCAGCGGATCTAAAGATCATCGTGACTTCATGTTTATGGGAGTATTCCTTTATTTCTTCCTTTCTTTGCCACAATTCTGTGAGAAGTGTGCTCATGTATGATACATGGAGTGTGCCTCATATTCATGAGAGAATTTTCCATATGTATTTATGAGAAATTGTTCTTGATGCATGAGGACATCTTCTTGATGCTGTCACCAGATGGAGACTACAACCTTTGCTATGTACGAAGGAGAAGCATTTTTGAATAGGAAATTAAGTGGCTGAAAAGTTGAGCAAATCCCAGAGATGTATCCCACACCAGGTGAAATCCATTATCAATTGTTGAATCTTCCCTCTCTTTATGTGCTTATGATGCTTTCCTTATTCCACAAATTAATTATGGATGCATGAAAAGTTGAGACATGAGATGATATAAGTAAATTATCCAAGTTTTAATTCAATTTGGATTCAAGCCTCTTAAACACTTCAACT